>CAJVPM010001968.1:0-10805 GCA_910592325.1 Scutellospora calospora | reverse complement strand
AAAAAAATATAAAAAAATATATATATAAATCAAAACCTATTTGAGATCAACTTTAGTTAACTACTTAGCTAAGTTTAATTAACTAATTAGTTGACTAAACTTAGTAAAATAGTTATCTAACTATTATTACTAAGTTTAGTTGACTAATTAGTTCACTAAACTTAGTAAAATATTTAGTTGACTAGAAATCTTATCGAATTCAAACATGTTCATAAACTTTTAGACTGAACTCAAACTGAACTGAATACAATAAAAAAAATCAGACCCGAACCTGAATCTGAACATATTTTCAATCTTTGTTCGAGTTCAGATTCAGTTCAATTTTTGGACTAAACTTGAACTTGATAGAAGTTCAGTTTGGTTCAGTTTAGTAGAAGCACTACTAATAGCAATAGTAGAAGAAGTACAATTATATACTTTAAAAATAAAAAAGACTATACAAATAATACAAAATTCGCAGTATTCTACTCTAACTCTAGACTTAACTAAGTAAAAAAAAAAAGATAAAATAATAGAGAATAGAAGAACAGATACTAAGAAAAGAAAGATATTTTATAGCAAAATATACAAAGAAAAATATAATCAAAATATATAGAGTCTAAGTTATTTAGATACTGAGTTAAGTAGAGATAAATTATCTAATTCTAAGAACTCAAACAAAGAATGCTAATGGAGAGATATATACTCTAAAAAGAAAAGCAAAGAAATTAGAGAAGGAAAAAGAAGTATATCTTCTAATAAAGCTTTTGGTATTACTACAATATTCTAAAAGCTAAACATAAGTTATTAGAATTCTATAGACTATATATTGTAGCTTATAAGAAGTTTTGAAGGAAAAATCTAACATATGAAGTAGAATACTTTTAATAACTCCTAACAGATATGCTAGTTGAATTAATAGCAATAGATAGTAGAGCTAACTGTCTTTAGTTAAAAAGAAAGTTGAAGAAAGAAAATAAAATAGAAAAGAGAAGAAACTTTATAGTAGAAAACTATTAAATACTAAATTTAGCTATACATAATATCAATAGGATCAAAAGCAATTTTGTTAATTAGAATTACTCTTAGAGTAAACAAGTCAAAAGAAAATAGATATAATTAGAATTAATGAAACAAATACAATAGAAAAGTAGAACAAATTTAGTATGAATAGATATGAAGATTATATAAGAATTTGAACAGATCAGAAGAATATAAGAAAAAAGGTTCTAAAGTCAGTCTAATAATGAATAAAAAATAGGAAAAATATCTGAGCTAAGTAAAATGAAATAATATATACTGTATAAAAGCTTTTTTTATCTTTAAAAAGCAAAAAGTATAGATAATAGTAGTATATATACCATATATAATCAGAAGACTAGAAAGAATATATAGCAACAAGTTATAAAAAGAATCTATAATTGTTAAAAGAAAATTATAAAAATTATAGTACTAGACAACTTGAATAATATAAGATATAAAGACCTAGACTAAAGTAGAGAAAGCTTAAAATGAACTTAGAAACTTCTTCTTTTAAACTAACTTAGCAACTCAGATATAGTAGATATATTTAGAAAACTGCATTTATATAAAAGAAATTTATTAGATCAAATAACCAAGTCAAATCTAGAATTGACTATATATAGATTTCAAAAGACTTAGAACAAGAACTAATAAGTTGTTAGATAACTGAGTCAAATACAATTACTAATAGTGACTATATAATAGTAAATACAATTATAGCAATAGAAATAATGAAAAAATCTAAAACTGCAGCTAGCAATAAAAAGTAAAAAAGCAAAAAATAGGTATATAATCTGAATAAAGCTATAGTAGAGAACTGGAAAGACTACAAAGTAAACTAAAAAATATACTTGAGGAGAAGTTAGACAACAAAAAAGAAAAAAAAAATAACTCAACTAGACTAAAAACACTAAACAAAGATAAGTTGTAGAATCTGATATTAACTAGTATTATTAGTTAAATTAGTTAACTCTTTCTGTAGATTATTTTAATTAATTCTGGAGCTAAAAAAAAACAGAAATAAGTTAAAATCTAGACTAACAAACAGTACTAAAAGCACTAAAAAAAAAAAAGATAGCAAGAAAATATATATATCATAGTAGAAGAACAAGAAAAATATATTGTTACTACAAGAATAAAATAAGAAGTAAAGAAATTTCAGAAGAAAATTTAGAAAATTTTTAAAAATTTTAAAAAATTATTGTTACCTTGAATTGCAAATCAGATCTTGTAATACAAATATATAAAAATTAGATAAACAAATAAATGTATTAGAGGAATTGCCAGAATATAATATGTAATCAACTAATAGAAAAGAGGTATACAAGACCAGAACTAGAATTTTTATAGGCAATTAGAAAAAATCACAGGGAATTTAGGAAAAAAGATGAAATTACTTTAAAATATAAAATTTAAGATATAGTTAAATTAAAGAACAAAAAAGAAAGCAGATATCTAAAATTAGTTTTAAAATAAAAATATGAAACAGAAATAATATGATAAGATTAATTAGGAAGATAATAAAAGAGTACAGAAAAGAAATCATAGCTGAAAGCAGTAAATCTGTGTTAGATTTTAAAAATTATATAGATAAAATAGTAGCAAGTATTATAGCTATAGAGAGTAAAATACTAACTGCAACAAGAAAATGGAGGAAAATAATTAGAAGAGCAGTGATATATGAAGGAATAGAAAAAGTAGAAAGAGTTTTAAGTCAAAAAAGTATAGAATTAATCTGCAAAAATAATTAAGAGAGTAGAGAAGAAACTAAAACAAATGTAGAATTAATAAATATAATAATTACACCTAGTATAGAGCTAATAGAAGTAGAGATGACCACTAAAAAACTTCATAATGAAGTAAAAAAAACAAGGCAAACAAAAGTAAAAAGTATAAAAAGAATAAAAATTATATAAAAAAAGATAAAAGAAAAAGCAAAAACACTAGTTGAGAGTATTTAGGTATCTAGAGAGAAAGGTTGCAAAAATAGAAAAGATATTAAAGCAAAAGTTTTAGCAGCAAATATATTTAGAGAAAATATAGAATACTAAACAAAATCTTTAAAATAGGTATTGAAAGAAAACTCTTATCTCAAAAGAATATATGAAGAATTCTCAAAAGACAATCAATAGTATATATTAATATTTTATTGTAAAAAGGATTTGAAGATACATAACATAGACTAGCAAACAGAAAAGAAGAATATGAATAGTTTAGATTAGTTAAAGAAGAGAAAGTATCAGAAATTAAGAAGAACAGAAGACTAAAAACAAATAGCTAAGAGAATAAAATAAATAAGAAAAGATATAAAAAGAAGAATGAATAACCAAAGAAATTAGTTCAAAGTAAATAAAAGTAGCCTCAAATAACAAAAGAAATAAAGAGTCTAATGAACAAGAAGAAAAAGAAAAGTAAAATAAACAAGTGAAGTCAAAATTAGATAAAGTGTATAAATACAGAAGTAAAAACAAAAACACAGATATATTAGAAGATAAAAGAGAAAAAGTAAAAACAATTAGATAAGAAGTTGAACTTAAGAAACAAGAAGATAACTTAAACAAAATCATAAGACTTATCAAATGAGACAAAAAGAATACAAGTCTTTGAAATAGTATAACTTATAGGTAGAATTGAATATATAGAGCTGATAAGAAGTACTCATAGTAGAACTAGAGCTATAATAGAGTTCAAAGAGAATATGTTTAACAAAAGAATACTAGAAGAAACTGGTGCTTACCTTTCAGAAATTATCTACTTGTAAGAACAACAGTAAGAGTTAATGACTATAAACTACTATATACAGTACCAGACAGTAAAAGACATCTACTCTTTATTAGTAAAAACTTTAAATTGTTATAACTTTTATAAAACAAGTTAAATCAAAAAACCCTCTGACAAATTAGTAGATTTTTAACTAAACTACATTTCTGTCAGAGGATTTTTTCTTATTCTTTGTTTTAAAAAAGTTATAAGATGTTAAAGTTTATAATAGATTAAAAAATTGGTATTTAATATAAAAAAAAAGAAAGTATATATATTTTTTTAACTAATTAAAATTAATTATACCAAAATTAGCCAATCAAAATTGATTATATAAGCATCCAAAATTGGCACTTTATAGTATAGATTGGATGTCTTTTACTGTCTCGTACTATATAAAAAACAAATATAGTATAAAGCTATAAGATTTACTTGAAAATATAAATAAAGTACTCTTATAGAGACAGGTTAAAAGATTAGATGTTAAAATATTACATATCTTCAAAAATACAAATAATAACAGAATGAAAAGTGCAACTATATATTTTGAATCAGAAGAGGATTTAGTAAGTAGTTTGAAATTTATAATATATTACAATAATAATAAGCTAAGATAGGTAAAAAGAAAAGTAGAAAATACAAAAGTAGTAAGTAGTAGAGAACTTAATTAACAAAAAAATATTCAAGTAAAAAGCATCAAAAGTCTGAGAAAAAGAAAAGAAGCAGACTTTAATTTTAAAGCAGAATGCTCTAAGTTCATACAATTTAATGAGAAAAACTAAGATAGTAATAAATATGAGACAAAGAGTATATTAGATAAAAAAGTATCAAAAAGATATAGAATTGGAAAGATTAACTCAAGAATAAAATGAGTAATAGCAAAAAAGAGTTGAATAACATACTAGAAAATCATTTTTATCTAAAAAGAAGTAGAAGAAATTTAAATTCAAAATCCAAAATTTTAGACTAATAGAAAGATCAAAGATCTTTACTAAAATATATAACTAAACAATTACAAAATCTAGAAGAGAAACTTGCTAATATAAGAAGAGTAAGAGCAAATCACTCCTAATTTTCATACTAGTTAAATCAAAGAAATTCTAGTATAAACAAGAAAGAAAACTTGTTTAATAGCATAGAAAAAATTTAGTTAATAACCAAACCAAATCTGACATTAAAACAATAAATATAGTTATATATAATATCAATGGATTTAAAGCTAATAGTCATAAATTAGAATTAGTTATAAAATAGGTATCAGAAAACAATATAGGTAGTCTAGTGAACTTAGTGTAGTAGTTAGATTATCAGTCTACTATGCAAAAGGTTTGAGGTTCAAATCTTATTGTCAATAAATTTGAATAATTACCTAGACCTTTGTACTCAACTTACAGTAAATCCTGTTTATTTCTGGAGTTGTAACCTTGTAAATCACATTGCACTAATATCATTTGTATATTAAAAGTTTGATAAGGCATTTGAAGAGACATAATATTACATGAATAAATCTTGATAGAATCTATAAGCAGGAGACCTGTATAGTAGAAATTCTGAGTTGGTAAAGTAGTATAACTTTTAACAATCACACTAGGTAATACTTAATTCAGAAAAAAAACTATCACTCTGAAAATATAGATTAAGTAAGATGCAAGTAAGTCTGTTTCATAAAGAAGATCAGCAACACTAACTTGGCTTAGCAGCTTACTGAATTAGGAAGATCTATTTTGTAAAATATCTGAAAAGATTAGCAAACAGAAAACTAGTGAAGAGCTACAATAGAAACTAGGGTTGTATAAACATCTACAGAGTCTAAGCTAGGTGAGTTTATGAAATAGTATAAGCTGCTCTAGTAGGTATACTTCAAAGTTAACTAGAGCTCTATATGCTCACAATATGTTGAGCAATATGCATTCTAAGAAGACCTAAGTTGAAGTCAGTAAATAGATCTGTAATGAGCTAGCTAGCTTAAGCATTTAGGTGTTATAGTAATGTTAGTTTGTAATAGTATAAGTTAGTTGAACAGAGTATTTAAATAAGTAACTCACAAGTAGGTTACAAATATAGTAGCATAGTATAGAACTAATCAGATAGTCTATTATCTATGCAGTAGACTACTTAAAATAGATAATAACTAAAATTGTATATATAGCTTGTTATATACTCTTTATATAATTACAATCTGTAGGAGGACTCTATGTAAAACCTCATATATCAAGCTAATAAAATCTGCTCAGCAATGTAAGCTACCTTAAAATAAAAAAATAAAAAACAATATAGATATATTAGGAATTAATAAAACAAATATTATAGAACAACAAGATAAATTTATACTCAAAAAATATAGGCTAGTAGTAGCCTCTTATAGACCAGAGGCCTAAGGTTTGTATCTATATTGCCAACCTGACTAACTACATCACAATAATAACTCATACTCTCCACTTAGACTAACAAAACACAAAATTGAAATTTGGTTTACTTTATAGGTCAGATATAGTTACCTATCTAATATAATCATAAATATTCAAATCTAGATAAGTTTTTAACTACTCTAGTAGGTTTAAATTGCAGATAAATTAGATAGTTTACTGTTTATAATCATTTACTATTTATAGTCTGAGTTTTAATTCTTCTAAACAAATTTGTAAATTTTGAGAAACTCTATGTGGAATCTTATACAAATTCTAATAAAGATAAAGACAAAACCTTACCTTAATATTAAAAAAAAAAAAATATATATATATATATATATTTCATATATGTATTAGTTATATTTTATTAATGATAGTTATAACATATATAACTCATATAATATATATAACCTATTATATTTCTAATTTTTTGCAAAGTATAAAAATAATATATATGAACCTTAATTTTATTATTGAGTTTTCATACTCTTTCACAAATAAAATACCTTTCTGATACTTTAAAATAAACATTTATTGATATCTTCATATATCTTTAATTGTTACCTTTTTCATAATTGCAAATTACCAAAAATCTTCTTTATTAAGTTTTGCAAAAACACTCTACTAACTTTGACAAAATATAGTAACTGTTTGATATTACACAAAGTATTCTCTATTATTAGCTTCTCTAATTAGTTGCTATCTAGTTAGAAAAATTAAAACTTACTAATTTAATTAGAAATATTAAAACTTATCTGAAAAACTACATTTATTTCTTTTTGTTATTTTTTTGTATGTTATGTCGTAATTATGCTTATTCAAATTAAAACTCTGCCAATCAATAACGACTTGAAAATCATGATCATGAATTTCCGGATGACATTAATATTGAAATCATGCGTTGATATTACGATGCATGATCAATATTATATACTTATTAATTTTTTAATGTACACTATATTCGGCATACAAATCTATTGAGATCTCAAATAATCTTCGTAGCATATATTCATTCCGGAGTTAATTATCATAAATAGATATTTCTATGGTGCTTCGATACAATAAGAATTCATTATAAGATTGTTAATTAAATCCGATAAGAATCAGTGATACATAATAATAATGTTCCGTATCTTGAGATTATTAATTTTGTGCCTGTTTGACTTCATTGGAAGAAAAAGGAACTCAATTTAGTAAAACTGTTCGTTTATCCTAATTTATACTTGAAATCACGTAATTGCATAATCAGGTCACAAGAACAGTTTGAAGATTTATTGATTTTATTCGTTATTCTTTTTTTTTTTTATCTAGAAATCGGACTTAATAGAAAAGCCTTATTAGAAAAGAATACAGTATATTGAGTATATATGTTTAGTATATCCGGAATTATATAGAGTATAAATTATGGGTAACGTAATACAACAATAAACAATTTACCCTCATTATATTATTAACAAGGTATTTTCATTTTTCTAAACAGAAAGAGAATGTCGCAACTTCTAAAGAAAACCGAAAACCGGATTAAGTTATAATTAAATCATCGGTGACATCACTTTTTAAGAAGGGAGAGAAAAATTAAAGTGAGCTAATAAAATGAGTAATCTATTATGATAAATTAACTTTTAGATCGAAATGTGTCTAGAAATTTTAATCGAGTTTTCAGAATTAACATCAATATTTTCGGCTTATCGGCAGTGTTATAAATTCAAAAAATTTTTATTCGCGCAAATGCAAAAAAATGTACACAAAAAAAAAATTTTATATGCGCGCTATATATACAGGGAGTGCTGATATACGCGCAAATTTAAATTTATGTACGCTGCGCCTACTGCGCGAACCCAATTTACGTCACTGCTTATCGGTAGAGGAACTGTAAGCTCAAATTCATTATATAAGCCAATTTCATTTGTTGATACAAAATTATGTGGTTGTTTTGTTTGGTCAAATAATTTAAGGCTCAAGATCATTTTTGTAATTACTTATTAACTTTATAGCATACAATAAAAATTTAGGTATTCAAACTACATCAATTAGGATGACTAGTAATTCTACTAATGGTAATAGTAAAAAATCAACGAACAAAATAAAAATTAGACCGAAGCTATTTGGAGAACTAAGGTGATAAAAAATAAAACAAAATCTCATCTATAGATTTAAGATCGATTATGCAGAAAATTCGATTTCAAAAGCCATGTGATGTCTTTATTAAACTTTATATGGACATACTATGCGTTGAATCGGAGTCAATGTATATAACCTTTTCCGTAAATAAATATCAACAATAGATAATATTAATATTGTTTAAAACTTATAAGGATTATAATAACCTGGAATTAAGAATATAATATCTTAGATTTGCAGGGCTTTGCGTGGGAATTTAACTTTGTTTATTAAAAAGAACTTGGTGTGAAGAAATATTTTAAAAAATGACGCTCTTATAGATCCACGAAACTTCAAAATGAATAAATATAATTCAAGTTTTTCAATATTCAATCTCATTAAAATGGTGAAGTTAATATTATACTACCTTGTCAAGTTTTTCTTTTCTTTGTTTAACATAGATATAATAGTGAATTCGGCTAAAGAAATCCGGAAATCTAATTCGGGTTAATTCTTTTTAATAAGATCAAATCAAAAAAATTCCGTTATTTCATTGTCAATAAGGAAAAACAACTAATTTCATAATGCATAATCTTCAACATTTCGTTTAGTTTTAATAAATATTTTATTTGCTTCAAATTTTTTAAGCGCAACTGGGAAATTTATTAAGACGAGAACTGATTGGTTGATATTGCTTAAATAAGAAATTATTTTAAATTTGTAGCCCTAGTTCTTGTAACACTTTAATGCTTAACCTTAACAAGAAAATAGATTTACATAAATATTATTATATAGTTTATAATGACTTTATGGTTAAATTTTTATTTAAATATTCAAATTAGATCCTGAATGAATACTTAGAATAACAAATAATTTTCATTGAGCGGGTTTGAAATTTTTAGTCCTTATTAATTTTTAAAAAATTTTACATTAAAAGCAATTAATAATTAATATTACATATTTTAATATAAGAATCTTATATATTCTATAAATACTTGTCATATTAAATTTGCCAAATATTATTCATAAAAAGTAAAGTATTCTAAAACAATGAAAAGTTTTTTCAAATTTGCCAACTAAAGTTTTTTTTTTGTTCATGAAAGATTTGCTAATTAAAGTTTTTTTTGTTCACGAAAGTTTTTCCAACGAAAGATTTTGCCACGAAAGATTAGAAAGTTTAATTTCTAGAAGTTTAATTTCTAACCCCGACCATAGTTCGAATTTGAGCTGCGTAAATTTTAAAAATGTTTTTTTCAGCCGGAGTAAAACTATTCCATATCATATTTGCCGATTGACTGATAACCCTACAGTCAGTTTCATTTATCAGAAGACCCTCATCGTTAATAATCATTCTTAATAAATTATATGCAACGATATGTTTTTTACTATTTGCACGTTTTAAGTTTCGAGCAAATAAATTTAAATTTGGATTAAAAATTCTTTGTAAAGCCGCTTGTGTTTGGATCTGAGCGACTAGATTCTGCACTCGATTTACGCGATCCATATTAGTATTTCTTATATTATCTTCCCTTCTGGGCTCATTCACATTTAGGGTCCCAAGAACGTGAAAGTAAAAAATGTGTAAAAGAAATTCTAGTTATGATAAAGAAAAGTAAAAAGCAAGAAAATAAAGCATTTATATATATTTATTGATACTTATATTGATATTATGAAGAGTTCAATTAGTAAGCCCTTGATTTTCTAGAAAATTGTGTAGTTAATAAAATATAGAAAACAAAAGAACAGTCTCATGTTATCTTATTAATTAAAAGTAGCCTCAGGCTAAGCTTATTCAAGATTAGCGTAGAATAATTTATATATAAGAACAATACTATCTTTTTTACTCAATTGTATTAAAATGATGACCCTTTAATTTATCATCACGTAAAATAATTATTATCACGGCTGATGCTGAAATTTAGGGTCGTGATTTGAAAATATAAGCACTGCTAAAATTCACATATACTCTTTAATATCAATTCCCCTAAATTCTAATCTAACTATAAAAAAACAAAAATTCTAGAAAATGCACCCCAAAATTTTTGTAAATTTATATTAAAGTATTTAAAATTTCAGCATCAGCCGTGACAATTATTGTATGTATTCAGGGATAATTTCTCTCTGTCTTCTAATACTATAACTTAGTATTGATTAATGGAAGAAGCAATTTTTAAAATTTTAACAGTTCAATTATGAAATTTTTAGGTGCTAATGATTATCTGTCAATACTAAAATGCAGAGTTATTAGTGATTGGACTGCACTGATAGATAACACTACTAAATCCGGCCTTAAAAGATTTGTTTTCCATTTTAAAAAAACCTCCAAAAGTTACAATAAATAAATATATGCGAAAATTTCCGAAACTGTTCTAAATGGTCCAATAATTTTTTTATCGTAATCATTAGTGCTCCTAATCGGGTCGGGTCAACCCGAAACCCGACCCGAATTTTCGGGTCTGGTCGGGTTCGGGTTAGAAAATTTTGACCCGAAAAACTTCGGGTTGGGTTCGGGTCGGGTTCGGGTTGAACATGAAC
>CAJVPM010001967.1:0-10806 GCA_910592325.1 Scutellospora calospora | reverse complement strand
ATTTTCAAATTTTATTATCTATAATTATTTTTTTAATATTTTTGCATTTTAAAAAAGTAAATTAGAGCTGAATGAATACAAAAATGCAGGCAAATTTGCCTGCGTTGGCCTACAATCTAAGGGATATATTGAGAGTGTAATCACTTGTAATAAAGGATAACTCTTGGTAGTTTCACTTATTAAATAACTTGGATTCTTTATTAAAATTATTATCGATCTCTAATACCTTAAATACTGAATATATAATAATTATGCTAAATTAATCTTTCTATAACTCCACTCCTGTTAAATTCACATACACAGTATGTTTACTATTGTCTTGTCCACATGATACCTACTTGTAACTTGTCTAGTTATTCTTGATGTACTAAGACTAACTGTAGTTCTTCTTTATAACTAACCTAACATACTGAGGTTAGTTGTAGTTATTTTTTTTAGTTCTAGTTATCTGATGAACTGTAATAACTATAATTTCATATATTGGAATATCTAATGTACTGTAGTATTCATTCTTTAAGATTAAGAATAATTACAAATCTATGAGCACAAACCTACTGACTAAATTTAAACTTCTCTTTTAACTAGGCTATTCATAGGTATATAGAGTTTTTCTATAGCTAAGCAATTGACTTATCATAGAATTCCCCCTCATTTCATTTGGTGGTGACTGTGAGATACATAATACTAAAGATAGAATGCAAATCATGTCTACTTTAGATGATTTCTTATTTCATTTTATTTTAGTTTATTATTATATGAAAGTAAACAATAATGTATAAATAAAGAAGTTATAAAAAAAAATTAAAAAAAAAAAATATGTTACCAGAAAATACCTCAGGATATACAATTTCCAGAAAAAGAATATATTAAGCTCTTTACAACTCTTAATGAAAAACAAGCCACTGAGGTTCAAGAAATCATCAATTTAGCCTTTAGAAACTATATCCTAAATGCAAAAGAAGTTCTCTACACTCTTGAATTCTTGCTAGATGTAATAAAAGAAGTCAGTATTAATAGTGAATCAGAAGAAGAAAAAATTGTATACCTATCTTCTTATATCTGATAAACATTACTCCTAAGAACTAAAAAAGCCCACTATCAGTAACACCTCTCTCAAAAATTTGTTTAACTAAACCCTGCTAAGAAATAGTAGTAACAATTACTGAAGTCCTTGACAAATACTTGGAGGTTCTGAATACCCAAGAAGAAATTAACATCGAAGAACTTCTTAGGGAATTAACAACTGAATATAACAATATTGTAAAGAACTAGTCTCTCTAAAAAGAGTATTCTGCCAAAACTAGACTTGAAAAAGATGAATTTCAAGCATTTACTTGGTATAGAAAATTAGCAAATGAGAGAAATTCAAATGGAATTTATCAAGTTAGAGTTTGTTATAACTTAGGAATTGGAGTTGAAACTGATAAACAAAAAGCATTTGAACACTACAAAAGTTCTGCTAAGACAGACAATTCAAAAGAATTCTCTAGGATAATTGAGTTATCTGATGAAATAGGCCATGCAGATAGAATAAACAACTCTAGAAGTTGTTATCAAAATGAAATTGGAGTCAAAAAAAATGAACTGCTACTGCCTATAAGCTCTCAGCCTTTTGAACTTCGTACTTCAAATGAATTTGAAGCTGAGAAAGACTGATCAAATGAAGGACAACCTGTTCTAGACCAAGACCTTGAAAAAACCTGTGATGAGTGGATAAAATAGGTTAGTGAGTTTCAAAAAATAAAGCAAAATAATCAAATTGTGATGCCTAAAGAAAAAGAGACTAGCACCTGTGTGGCATGATAAAAACTGAAACCACCCCCAGCCTTGTTAAACCAAAAGTGAGAATTCTTGACTGTGAAAATAATAATAAAAGCAAAGCATTACTACTGAAATTTACAAAAATCAAAAGCCACTCAGGTGCTACTTATAATGACCTAGCAGATACCTTAGCAAAAGAGGGATCACAAATAGCTTATGCTACGAGACTAAACAATACTAGCAATAGTAGTATAAAGTATATACCTGAATGGAAGGGAATAAATCTTGAAACTCCACTAAGGGCATTCGTTAAAAGAGTAGTCCAAACGTCATCCAAAGCAGAATGAACATAGCTAAGGAAAAAGAATGATGACGGACATCAGTCAAGAATCTAGAAACAGGACTAGAAAGCTTTTAAAGGAATTTTAGAGGATGCTGTAACTAATATCAAAATTTCGAAGTAAACTATCTACGTCTTTTCAAGATCAAGTGTATCGAAAACCTTCTTTCAACAATTAGAGTTCTAAATAGTAGAAAACTATACCCATACAAAAACAGCTTATGCAAAAGATGTAGTAGAGAAAACAAAACAATAGACTACCTAATTACGTGTGAAAAAGCACATCAGGTACTAGAAAAAATCAAAAAAGAAGCATGGGAACGACTGCAAGAAGATAAAAGAAAAGACAAAAACTGAGACTTAGAAGACCTGCAAAAAATCTTCCAACAAGATCACGAAAAAAAATTGGAAAAAAGGAAAGAATGGATGAGAGGAACTCTATGCAAAGAAGATGCAAAAAAAATCCAGGCACTACTAGGCTCAGAAAGAATGACAACGAGATTCTGGAGCCTGTTCTGGCATATTTGGATAGAATTGGTATATAAAGAAATCTGCAAAAACACAGAAGTATGAGAGAAAAAAGAAAATATTTCTAGGAAAGAAAAAGTTACATAGGTGGGAAAAAGGAAAAAATGATCCAAAAAGGAAGCTACAACAAGAAAAGCGAGTAGTAGAGTAGATGAGAATACAGAAAATTATAATATTAGTCTTAAAATAGCGTTAGATAGTATAGCCAAGGAAGTAAAGGAGGAAGTAGTAGCAAGTTGGTTTTTAAGTTAGTCATGATGAGCTGTGGTGTCCTTCCTATTAACTATATATAATTTATACACAGTATAAGTTACATTAGTATAGAACAAAGGTCACTATGGCAAATCGCACATAGGTATCCTTAGGATAACTGGGTGAGTCAAGGCTTAAAAAATTAGATATTAGATAGTATATAGCTAATTAATGCTGTTTTCAATTGGAAAACAAATCTAAATAAAGTTGTGGCATGACTGCTGAATTAAAAAAAAAAATATATTAATTGATCAGTAGATTAATACATATTATGTTTGATAAATATAGTATAGCGAACTTTTATTGTAATTGGTTAGATTTTGTTGATCATCTCGTGATTTTATTAGCCAATCGACTAATCAAATTGTGAGATGATCATAGAATAATAACAGTATATCATATTAATATTAGTCTTTAAAGTTTTATTTAAATATTAAGACACATTATAATATATACAAGAAATGCCTTTAATACTTTTATAATCTTCTATAAAGAAGAAATATTGAGTTTATTATTGTGAGTCTAATAAATTTTATTTTGTCTATCAATAAACACAAATCCTTTTTGTTTTTATTTAATGTCATGGATAATGAAGGCCTTGATTTGAAAATACAAACCCTACCAAAATCCTTTGCTAACAACACCAATCTAATCCTAACTACTTTTTTTTTTAAAAAAAAAAAATCATAAAAAATTTAAAATCGCAAAAATCATAAATAATAGATACAAATTTCAATATCATCCAATTTAAACATTATCTGCAACATTAAATACTAATAATTACTAATTATCAAGTTATTTATCGTGGCTATACTATTAAAACTTCATACAATTATTCAGTATTGAACCTAAGATTATTGTGTGAAGAGAAGTATATTAGTAAAGATTAAAAAAAAAGTAAAATAAAACAAAAGCTATTTTAAAAGTAAAGATAGTAAAAATATAGAAAAAAAAAATAAACATATCATCTAACTATTGTTTATAAATTGCAAATGTCTTAATGAAACTATATATATATAAAATCTAAAAAAAAGAAAAAAAGTTTAAAAAGAATAGTTCAAATAGATTACAAACTAAATAGAAAGTTTTAGAATACTCAAAAAGTAGCTCTCATCTAACTTCTGAATTATCTTGCTGATTACCAAATTACTTTAATGTCTTGTAGAGTAGAAGATATAGTTTCTGAATTTTTATACTACAACCTTTGTGAATTCATTTTCGTAGCTGCGAATCTATTTTTGTGATTCTCGTGACAAAAAATTGTTACTTTTAATAATGCTTTGGTATTATAAGATGATCTACAAAAATCAGCTAATCATAATAAAGTTCACTATGCTGATAAACATAAAGTAAAACTTTTATGTCAAATATTCTGTAAATCCTATTGGCATTGAAATTATTATTATAAATAACAAACTCATCAAAAAAAAAAAATAAATAAACATCTCATTAATATGTTAGATTACGAAATTACCAAAAAAGATTACGAAGAAGTAATATATGAATAGAATGTCTTTTATAAAATCTATTCAAATATTGTTGAAATATACTCATATATCCTTGATAAAGAAGGTCTTATTAATAAATTAGTTCATATTAATAAAATAAAAGAAAAAGAGACCATTAAATTATATAGACTTGCATTCTCTCTTCTTAAAGAATATAAATTCGAAGAATCTGAATATTTAAGAAAAATGGCATATGAATTATTTCACGAAAGTAAATCTTATTATTAGATAGGATATTATCATGAAATTAGATATAGAAATTGCAACATAGATCAAAAAATAGCATCAATGTTTTACATATTATCTACCTATATCCAAAATGACTATTATGGTATAGACAAATATACCTCTGTACTTTTATATAAAATAACTAATAAAAATGATCAATTAAAAAAACAATCTCTTATTACTAAGACTATGGCATTACTTATAAGAGCTACTTACAAAAAAAGCCTACTGCACAACATAAACTTGGATATATCTATTATTATAGGAAAATGAGATATGAAAAAAATATATTCCTCGCTGAAGTTTACTTAAGACTTGCCTTAACTAATATTAACAGCGATTACAATAATATTACAAGATCTTTTAAATTACTAAAGGAAATAAATCCTAATTTAAATATAGATGATTATATTTTGGTCAAATTTAAAAATAAACTATCATCCGATACTTGCATGATGCTAGACGAAAAATTAAAATTATTTTCTAATTCTTTCTTAGTTATTACGAAAATGTATCTATACTTTAATAATTTGAATAAAACTGAATGGGTTACATCATTCTGAAGTGAAATACATGATAAATCTATTCTATTGTATTTAAAGTCTCGAGATTTATATAAAGGAAAATATGAAAAAGAATCTGATAATATTATGGAAAAGGCATATAAAATGTTTAAAGAAAATAATGATTTTTTATGGTTAGGTGGTTTAAATGGAGATGGGTTCATCATCATACCTAATAATAAACAAATAGCACAAGGATTTTTGACATTATCCACTTATGTTCAAGAAGATCCTTCAGGAAAGGTCAAATATGCTAGTGAATTATTAAAACAGAGTAAACATATAAATATATCACAACAAAAAAATTATAATAAAAGAAGCTATCTATTTTCTAAAATTATCTGCTACAAAAGGAATTGTAAAGGCTGCTTATAATTTAGGAAAAATATATCTTAATAGATCATATATTCAGGATAAAGATATGGATAAAGCTATTAGTTATTTAAAATATGCAGTATATAACAAATATAAAGATGCTGAGTTACTGTTAAATAAAGCTACCAATATTAAGAAAGGTAGTATCTTTAATCAAGATGAATTTATTAAAAAGAGTTAATAAACAATTAAAAAATAGTAACAAATAAATTATTGTATTTGTATTTTTTTTTATTATTTCATATAATTATCATACTATTCTAAATAAAAGTCATATAAATTTATTTATCTTAATATGATTTCTTCATCATTTTATTGAGAATACTAGCTTTGGTTAATAGAATTAACTTTGTTAATTCATTTGTAGTAATATTACTAACTTTTTTACGATTAATACCAAGATCTTTTAGAATGACTGTCTCAAAAAATTCAAGATCAAAATAACTATATGCTCTATTCTTAAATTTACAATATTCTCTCTCTCTCAAGGAAAATTCAACTTTGAATCTAAATTCACTAAAAAGTTTCTGTAAAATATCTCTCTTAAGTTTAACAGAAAAAAATTTACAATAAATACTATATCGAATTTTATCTTTATTCAATAAAGATGTTTTATCACTTAAATTATAGTAATTATATAAAAACAAAAGCTCTTTTTCTAATATATCTACTATAAGAGTAGACATCATTTGAAAGTTTTTATCAAAAATATTGAATATATTCTTTGCTTTATTGTCATTAATAAAACATTCTGATAATACTCTAACTCTAAGATATATATAATTATATAATAAATCATATTTTATTATATCTACATAATTCATATTGAAAATATATACAAAAGGATACTCGGATAACAATTCTGATATATTCATAATAAAGAGAACTGGGGTCGATTCTTTACGGTTTTCACTTTCTTTATATTCTTAGTATAGATAATTATATATATTACTTAACCCTACTCTGATATAATAATAATATACTTGCTCGTCCTTGGTCATTTCTTTTCTTGTTGAGATTTTATGAAGATTGGCTTGAACATATTTAACTAATTTATATACTTTCTTTTTGGATGAATTATCTAAGTTGGGAAATATGGGATTACAAAATTTTCTTATTATAGATATTCATAATTTACTATTATGTTTATTATTATATAGACAGTTGTATTTTTCGCAAAATTTGTTATGTATATCCATAATATCTTGTCATGATAATATAAATTTATTTGTCAAATTTATACAGATATTTCTAAATTATTTTGTTTCAAGTTAGTTGTGTATATATAAATTCAGATTGATAGATAATTAAACTCAGCTAATGTTCTACAGTATACTAATATGATGATGAAACTATGTATGTTGTTTAGTAAAGTGTTCATTAAGTAATCGTGTATAAAAAGAACATGATGAAACTTCTATATAATCATTCCATATAAATCATAGAATATTCTCTGGTATAAACACTAGCATTAAATTTACAGATATAAACATTAAATTTGATTAAAAAAAAAATAACATTTTAGACAAAATGACAAATTATTATATCAACTCTATAAGTTATAATAAGTTAACCAAACAATAGAATAAACATTCAAACCTCAAATACCTATACTCTAACATTACTGATAGCAATAGAAATATTATAACCTCACCATTAAAGTCAGAAGAAAATTTAATGAAGCATATAAATTACATCTCAAAGCATCTGATCTACTCAAAAATAGTAGAGAAACAGAATCTATTGCTATAAGAAAAAAGGCTTTGAAATTATTTATAGAGAATCATAGTTATTATTGAATAGGATACTATTACTAACAGAGATACGCTAGACTTGAGAAGGATGAATGTAAAGAATATATGTTCTTCAATTATCTTCTGTTCTTCAAAACAACAATGAAGCTTCTTTGGACTGTGCTAGTCATATCATTAAAAAACTTCAAACCTCTGATAATATATCAGATAGAGATTCGTTATGTAAAGAACTTGAGACTTTTCTTTTATATGCTTACAATAATGGATCGTTAGATGCAGCATTTAAACTCGGAAAAATATTTTCATCTAGTATACTCGGGTATGAAAAAAATTTAGATCATGCTATAGAATATTTGATATTTGCTGCAGAGAAACATGATGAAAATCTATTAAATTATTAGAAAAGATAAATTTGTTAATCAGTAAAAAAGATGAGATCACTAACGATAATTATATTAAATGTAATAATAAATGGAAGAAATTTTTCAAAAATTTTCCACTTATTGCAAGTGATCATTCTCACGTAACCAATGACATAGATAATGTCAAAATAATTACCGCCTATAATGATATTTTACATTGTGAAGCTATTTATTTTCATAATAAGACAACTAAACTTTATTATGAATGTAATAACAATGAAGTACTCAAAGAAATGTACGAAGAAGAAATTCTTCAATTGAGAAGAACTGCATTTGAATTTTTTAAAAGAAATAATAGTTATACTTAGATAGAATTATATTACGATAAAGGATTCAGAAGTGTTTCTATAAACAAAGATGCATCGTACATCTTTTACATGCTTTCTGCACATATTCAGAATAATAAAGATAGTATGTTTAATTACGTATTTGCTTTATATGAACAAAGTAAAAAAAGAGAAACAAACGATCTATTAGTGGAAAAAGAAATTTTTGAATTTATTAAACAAGCTACTGATTTGGATAATAGTCAAGCAGCTTATATATTGGGGAGAATCATATATTCTGAAGAATTGAATCAAGTTAGAAATCTCGAAGATGTAAAATTTTACTTGAATAAAGCAAAAGATAATAACATAAAGGAAGCAGAAAAATTATTAAAAAGGGTGGAACTAGATATTCAAAATAATTTATTATTAAATACTACTTCTCGATCAAAATTATTAAAAGAACTTAATACAAATAATATTGAAATTAAATTTGACATAACTTCTGAATAACCATTTATTGTTTTAATAAAATAAAATTCATTTGATATGTAAATTTGTTTTTTTTTTATAAAATAACCAAACCTAAAATGGTTATTTATTTATTATATTTTCTTATTAGAAACAAATAAATATTTCATCAAGAGGAATTACAAATATCTTAATTGTACATCAATAACTAGCCTCTTTAAATTATATAAAACTTTTAATAATTTTTTATTATCAAAGAATAAGTCTTAATCACTTAAACGGTAAACACTAAGATAATAGAAATAAATAAGATGATAAAATATTTTGTGTTTATGTTAATTGAGACAATAATACTTTTGGTATTTAAAGAGGTTATAGGTAATGTTTTATTCAAACAACTCATAAATATTATGAGTGCTATTGTATTATCATTTATAGTAACATCTATCATGATATCTGTACGTGTTGATTTTTAATAATTATTAATTTATATTAAATATGATTTCACTATCTTTTTAATTTATTTGAAATACTATTTCCTTAATCTATTATTCAATATGAAATGTTATCTTTATGTTAAAACTATTCTCTAATTATTAAATATCATACCATAAAAAAAATAAAAATAAGTATTAAATTCTTATATAAATTTAGTATAATCTATTAACGATTACCTTACTTATTGCTCAATGATATATTTAACATTATTAAAATATATGCAACCCTGTGATTAAATTGCTCTAACCTTGATCATTATATTGATCTTATAATTGATGTAATTGTCTCTTAATCATAATTTAATAGTATAAGATTTTTTTTAAATATTAGCGATAAATTACTATCATTCAGTATAATCTTTTAAAAATGTCTAACTATTCATCTTCTTCTAGTTCAATTACCTCCACTGAAATAATTCCAAATACACAATTGATATTAGTAAAATGTTTAGTATAAATGCTTCTAATACACAAACACTAACACAATGTGAAGGATTACAATATTCAAAAAGATTTAGTAGTAAGTATAACCTTAATTTTTTTTTTCTTTTATTCGTAATACTGACTAACCAAATTTAAAGTCTTTGTTTTTATATTAATAATATATATAATTACAATAGTGATTACACTGCCACAATTTATAATAAATAAAAATTTAACGGAAAGATATGAAGATATAAAAAAAGAATATGGTGATCTAGAAAAAAAATATAATAACCAATTACAGATCATTGATAACGTTAATAAAGAAATAGATATATCAAATAACCAGCTAGATAAATATATAGAGTTGCTCAGATTGATGAAATATTCCTATATCATATTGGATTCATAATAATTTAACTATTATCATTTCCTATTACATATTATTCTAATAAATAAAAAGGTAACTAACCTTGATAATCTTTTTATTGTATTTCTGTATAAAAGAATTTATATTTTTATATTTAACAGGTAGATTAAATATGTCTTTTCAAGAAGACACCTGCATTGCATTGGTTAATTATGATTCCGATACTACTTTATCAGAGTCAGGTAAAAAATCACCTCATGAAATATGCCATCTTGCAGAAACATTCAGAGAAATCAATAAAAAACAAAATCAACTTGAAGAATTATTTGAAAAGCATAATGAATATATAATTGCCCTGCAAAAAAAACTTGTTGAACATGAAAAAGAAAGAGATAATGCAAATAGAGATTAATGCAAACGTGAATTTATTCTAGATCTTGAACAATGCAAAAATGAATTTAATCAAGGTTTAGATCAACGTGAAAAAGCGAATCTTCATAATCACGAAGTAGAAATTCTTAAAATTGAACAACAAGGAATAGAAAATTCAAAAATTATAGTATTCTTATCCTTTATACTTTCATTCTTTCTTTGCTTATGTTTTAATGTATATCTTAAATTATATATTTATATTGTGTTTATTTTTATCTTTTTTAATCATATCTTTTTAAATAAATTTGATCAAATATATGTTGTAATATATCTTGTTATCTTATGTTTCATAATACTCCAAGATGAAAATGAATTAAAAAAAATTATTTCTAAATTAGAAATTCCAATTATCAATCGTATTATAGTTTTTCTTGTTTAAGTTTATATAAGTTATTAACTATAAATTATTTATAACTATAAGACTTAAATTATACTTAAGAAAATTACTATTAAATAAAATAAATATTTATCCAGTGACCTTTACTAAGTTTATTCATGCTAAGAATGAACTTTATACTAAACATAACAGGGTTTAAAAGTTTTTTTTTTTTTTTTTTTTTTTTTTTTTTTAAGGTGAGGTTTTGCCTTTATCTTTATTAAAATTTGTGTGAGATTT
>CAJVPM010001966.1:0-10808 GCA_910592325.1 Scutellospora calospora | reverse complement strand
ATAGTATCATCCTGATATTTAATTGTACTGATCTATATTTTCTATACTGACATTATCAACTAATAAAAAAAAAAAAATAAATAAATAAATGAACAAGCTTGTATAAAATTTTTATTTGATAGAGGTATTTTGTATAAACAAACAAATTGTTCAGAATGTAATGCTAAATTATCTTTAGACAAGAAAGGAAAACGATATAGATGTATTAAAAAAAAATGTAGAAAATCTGTATCAATATTTAAAGATAGTTTTTTTGCAAAAAGTCATCTTAAATGTAACGATGTTATGATGATCGCTTATTGTTGGTTATCCAAATCTTCAAATAATTTATTAAAAACGATTAGTGGTTCATCGTCAACTACTATTAGTAATTATACAAAATATTTGAGAGAATTAGTAATTGATACTTTAAATGATGAACCAGTGAAAATAGGTGGCAAAGGAATAATCGTGGAAATAGACGAATCAAAATTTGCAAGAAGAAAATATCATAGAGGTAGAAGAGTTGATAGTGTATGGGTGATTGGTGGAATAGAAAGGACCGAAGAAAAAAGAGTATTTTTAATAATTGTAGAAAAACGAGATAAAGAAACTATAAGAGAGATTATAGAAAAATATGTTGAAAAAGGTTCGATCATACATACCGATTGTTGGAAAGGTTATATAGGTATCGAAGATTTAGGCATTATACATGGAACTGTTAATCATTCTATTTATTTCACGGATCCAAGACCGGAGTTCATACAAATACTATCGAAGGTTTGTGGAACGGTATTAAGTTACAGATCGCACCACGTAACCGAAACAAAAATCTAATCAAAAATCATTTGTTAGAATTTATTTGGCGCAGGATAAACAAAGATAAACTTTGGGAAGCATTTATTTACGCGTTACGTTCCACTGCTTATTACGATAATAAATAATTTGTATATCTATTTAATTTTATCACATAATGTGACTATTCGATGCAATAGTACCCGCTCTTCTAAACTTCATCCTAATCAACTATTAAAAAAAAACTAAAGGAAGAGTATTATTTTACTTATAATTTATATATTATAATTTTCATAGAAACAAAAATATTAGTTTAACATATTATACTTTAATTTTTTAATACAAAAAACTTTATCTACTTTTAAGCTAACTCTAAGATCTCTACAGAGAGTATTTGTATTATGATTAATAATTTTATCAAGCTATATATCTATAATATTTATATATATATCTAGAAAAAGCTATTGCTATTAATTTCTTTTTTAAAAATAATTTCAAATTTTATATAATATCTGTTTATTTATCAAGTACAAATTTAGTAACTAGATAAGCAACATAAAACAAAGTTATTTACTAAATTCAAAAAGCTTTATCTACTAATCTACTTCCTATTATTATAGGAAATTTTAATTCAAATATAGAATATCAAATTTCTTATTCTGCTAAAACCAAACTACTTTTTTATTTACAAAGCCAAAATATATATGATTTGCTAATTATATATCAACTAACTAATATACTTGGCAAAGTAGTCACTTTAGTAGTTAAATAGACTACATATAGATATACTATTCTACTATTCTATATTTTCTAAACTTTATACTTATAGACTCAAAACTATATCAAATAGTAATCATCAAATTTTTATATCATTTTTGTTCTTTTCTTTCACTCTTCAAAACAAAACCAAATACAAAACTAATATTCAATACAGAATATTTAACTACAAGTCTATAAATTTGGAATTATAGAAAGACTTTATAATTTAGTTTTATCTAACTTTAATACAAACAAAATATCTATAAATTCAATTTAAACAGAATTACTGAAAAAAAGCTAGCACAAAATACAAACTAGTATTTCAAAAACTACTCTTACAAATATTTCTAACAAAAGATTTAAAGCTTCTAACTTCTAATATCAATATTTATCTAAAGCTACTAGCTTATACTAAGATCTCAAAGCTTTAAGAAATTTAATTCAAACTATTAAAAATATTACTACTAACAACTTACTTATATTACAACACATATTTATAACAATTTAATATCTTAACTCTAAATATAAGTTTAATATCTTACAACTTTTTCTTTTTTTAAAACAACTCACTAACTAGGTTAATATTACTAAACAATACTAGAAAACTCTCTTTTATATTCATAATCTTGATAATAACAAAATAATTTATAAACAAATTTACAAGGCTTTGAACAGACACTATAAAAATATAGAAAAAAATCTAACTAAAATAATTAATAGCATACTTAATAGATATAAAAATCTAGTTAAAATTAATAATATCAAAACTAATAATAATCTTATTACAGAACTAAACTCTATTAAATAAACTATTCAAAATTATTTCTTTAATTAAACTATTCTTTGACCAATTAATCTGAATATTTTAATAATGCTAGATTATAGAATATATACCTAAATCTAATATCTAAGCAAACTAGTATTTAGATACTCTTTAACTAATATCAACTAAAGAAGTTTATTAAAAAATTTGTCAGCTTCTAAATAGCAAAGCTAGTGAATTATCTAGAATTAGCTATGAAATATTTAAATATGTAGATACTTTATTTCTACAACTTATTACTGAACTCCTAAACTAATATTTATTACAATAGCAAATTTCTAAACAATAGAAAAATAGCTGTATTTTTCTAATATCTAAAAAACTATTATTTAATAGAAATCTTTCAAACACAAAACCAATTAGTCTAATTAAATATATTAAAAAATTTTATACTAAACTATTAACTAATTGACTTAACAAAACTTAAACAAAATATAATATACTATCATTTTTCAATTATATTGCATTATCAGATAATAGTACTAATATACCTATTAATATTCTAAACAATATTATAAAAGATACAATATGTAATAAAAAAGAATTATAGCTTTTATCTCAGGATATGAGCAAAGTATATAACTCAGTTAACTTTGACTTTTTCAAATAAGCTCTCCAAAGAATTCAATTTTCAGAATCTTTTATTAATATTTTAATTAACTTTCTTTTTAACTAAACAAATAAAGTTATTACTAACTTTAAACTTATAGACTCATATTAGATCTTAAATAGTATTAATTAAGGAGAAACAATAACTCTACTCTTCTAGTGAATTTATTATGATCTTTTTATAACAAAAATTGTCAAAAAAATAAAAAAATACTAAATATCTACAACATAGTCTAAAAATATATAACAAACTAAACCAAATAGAATTTATACTAATAGATCAGTCTTAGTATATATAGATAATATAATATAGATTGCAAAGTCTAAATTATAACTCAATAAAACAATTAATATTGCTATATCCTTTTTCTAAATAGCAAATATTTAAGTTAACTCTAACAAATCTATTCTGGTTTTTAATACTGTAGATCTTTATAGTATTTAATTTATTAACTCCTCTATTATACTAATTTTAATAAAAATACTATTCATATTTCTTGACTGCTAGTTTACTTTAAATAATAACCAAAAAGCTCAAATTAATTTAATATCTAAAGAAGCTTTTTCTCTTTCTGATATTTTAAATACAAAAAATATTACAAACAAACAAGCTACCTATATTATTAACAAAGTTATTATTCTAACTCTAGAATACTAAATACAAAATATTGTTATTCCTTTAGCAACATATCAAAAAATCTTATCAAAATACTTTATAGTTGCTAAATATAAAGCAAGTTATTTCAAAACACTCTCTAATAGTACTATGCTTAACTACAATATTTATAGTATCAAAAATATCTAGGATATCCAATTATAACACTATATAACTAACTTTTTATCATGTCTTAACAATTCTGATTTATTAGAATTATTTACTCAAATATAAGTCTAACAACTTCAAACAATTTATAGTCTACCATAAATCTACTTTAATATTCAAATCTACTAATTGATAAACTTAACAAATATACAACTACTTGCAAAATTATTAAACTTCTTAATCTATTAAATATAGTTATTACTGCTAATAATAACTATTAGTAGCCAAAAACCTATTAACACAATATATACCTATTAGAAAAAATATTTAATATACTTCTACTTTATTTAATATTCAAACAATAACTTTACAAAAATAATATTATCTACTTAGATTAATTTACAACTTCTGAAAATAATATTCTTCTTAAATAGCAATATATTTTTTTTTAAGTCTATTACTTGTCTAAAGAAAAACAGTCTTTATAATTCTCTTTTTTAGAAGAAATAATTACAAAAAATTTATATACTAGAGAAATTATAGAATTAATATCTCTAAACTCTTCTAACTCTTTTCTATTAAGTACAGTCTATTTTAAAGATAAAAAACTATAGATCTTATTAATTATAAACAATTAAATTATTCTAAAAAAGGCTCACAAACTTTTTTTAAACAACAACTCTATATTATTAACTCACTAGACTACTAGCTATAACTCAAGCTATATAGCCTATTATCTTAACTTACAAATTGACTATATTCTTTACTTAGATTGTAATCTGAACTCCAATTGTATTACAAACTGATATACTATTAATATATTAGCTACATATAATACTAAAGTCTAAACTAGATCTTATATAGGTAATAATTCTGCTAGACTAAAACTTAATACAAATATAGTAGATTTAATTTATAATCTAGCAATTAGATATCTATTAACTATTTTATCTCTTCTAAATATCAATTTAAAAAACAACTATACAACTAAAATATTTAAATCTAATAAAACCTCTAAACACTTTCTGACAATTATCAAAACCAAAACAACAAGACAACAAAAATTTTTTTCTTATGCTACTATCTAGTAAAACTACTTAAAGTGACTGACTACACGAGGAATAAACTATGAGGCTGCAATAAGCCAGTAGCAAAAACTGCAACAAATCAGTTTCAAGGTTGTACTAGGCTCTTTGGCCATCTGACTTTGGCAGAGTAACTTTAAATTAGTTTAGTAGAAAAGTGTCAACAGTGAAAAAAAGAAGTATAAGAAGAACTCTAACTATACTTGTACTAGGTCAAGCATATAACCACTCTCTCAGTTTTGTTTTTTTGAAGAACTGCTTCTTTTATTTACAACAACTAGACTTTTGGACTTGGAATTATTTCTTTTTGTTTCTCGACAGCAAAAGTAGGAATTTGGCTTACCCTTGCTAAAAGATCTATATTTGTACTATGTCTATTTTAGGAAAGTTACATTGTATGTTATTAAACAATAACAACTCACAAACATATATAGCTACATACTATTAGTTAATATCTGTTGATATTTTCATTAGAGAATTACATGAAGTCATGTTCTATTAAACAAGTAAAGAATAGACTTGATGGAATTAGTTAATATTACAGAGATATATATATGAGTAGCAACAGTATATATAATTTTTAATAGTAGTGCTTGCCTTTGAGCTTGCTTTTAGATAGAACTACTTTGAGTTTTTCTTTTCCTTTTTTCTTTTTATATTAAAAAGAAAATTTCTGTTCATTTTATTTTCTTTTTTGTTTATTTTTGCCTACACTTAGATAGCAAGCTTTTTACTTGTTAGCAAGTTTTTCTTACTATTCTAGCTTAAGTTCTTATAGTATGTAGCTTTTTTGCTTTTTGTTATTTATAACAATTTTATTTTTTCTATTATAGGACTAGATATTAACAACTTTTAGTTTAGTCTTAGATTAGACTAGAAGAGATCTAGGATCTTGATGTGAGCTGGAAGTTGTCTTTTTTGATTATTAGTAACCTATGCTACTTTGATAGTATATTACTAATAAAGAGATAAAATACTTCTGTGGCAGATCGAACTTGAGTACTATCTGAGCAGCTAAGTTAGTCCTAAATTATAACAAGGAGAGTAGTAAAGTATTATATCGAGATATAGTATTTATATTATCTATATTATCTTTTGATAATTCTCCTAATAAAATAAAGAGCAAGATCTCTAAGTAAAAAAAAAAAACCTCTAAACTCTTATATAATATGGTTTTGTAAAATTTGAACTAATAAGAATTTATATTTTATACTAATAGTTCAGTATAAAATATATATACAGACTAATATTTTATAAGAATTGGCTGAGTTCAAATTACTAATAACTAAATAGTCTAAACCTTTATAGCATAAATTAAAATATAGTTCTTATTATACAAAGCAAAACTTATTACTATACTCTTAGCTATAAACATAATACTAAAAAACTGCAATATATAAATTTTTACTAACTTATAATCAGTAATATCTAAGTTTGATAAGGTTTAATAACAAATAAAAAACTATAATACTAAAACAAAATATAACTATTAGCAAATTTGAAAAATCTTATTTAATTTTATTAAATCACAAAATATTAATATTACTTTTCATAAGGTTTAAGCTCATAGTAATAATAAATTTAATAATATAGCAGACTATCTAACTTTGTACTACTCATTTCTAAGATTTCTAAAATTTAACTACACAATTACTTTAACAATTTCTATTTACTATACTTTAATAAAAAACTTCTTTATTAAATAACTAATATGCAAATTTATTAAAAATATTTGTAATACTTTTACAATAGCTATATAGTTATCATAATTTAAAGTACAACTCTGAAAACAATTTTCAAAACAAGTTAACTAAAATATAACTTGAGCAGTAATCAATAATAATATTTTATATTTATCTAATTATACTAACTACAAACTAAATAAAACCAAAACCTTCTGAGTTAAAAATCTTTTAAACAATCTCTTAAATATATCCTAACTATATATATATTATTCAAATATTATTAAAACAAAATAATATATCTTTTGTAACTAAACAGATGATAATATATACTAGCTATTTTGTCTAAACCTATAATTAATCTTTAATATAATTAAATCTAACATATAAGGTCTAGTGATCTTAGTATAATAGTTAGATTACCAGATTACTATACAAAAAGTCTAGGATTCAAATCTTACTATTAATAAATTTGAATAATTACTTAGACCTTTGTATTCAACTTATAGTAAACCTTGTCTATTTTTAAGAGTTGTAACCCTATAAATTATATTGCACTAATATCAATTAGATATTGGAAGTATGATGAAAAAGTTAAGTATGAAATAATATTATACAAATAAATTTTAATAGAATCTATAGGTAGAGAGCCTGCATAGTAGAAATTCTGAGTTAGGTAATATAGTACAGATTTCAATAATTATACTAGTTAATATTTAATTTAAAAAAAGAATTCATACAAAAAATGCAAATTGAATAGATGCAAGTAAGTCTATTATATGAATAGTAATACTAACCTAACTTAGTAGCTAACTAGATTAGAAGAATTTATTTTATAAAATATTCAAAAATACAAAGAACTAATTTAGTAGAGAACTACAGAAGGAATTAGGTTTATATAAATACTAATAAAGGTATATACTAGCTTAATTAGAATATAGCATAGCATAGTTAGAGTTATTTGCAAGCTTTTACCAGAATAGAACTTATAGAGTACCTTGTATTAAGACCTTATCTTATAAAGATAATTTGAAGTATAAGTTAGTCTAAGTAGTCCTTAAAATAAGGTAGTATAGGATTAGTATAGATTATAAATATTAGGTTAAATATAGAATTTTATAGTGATACTAAAGAGTTTAAATAGAGTAACTATAAGCAGATACTAGATATGACTATTATTAGATACCTATATAGTAGAATCTTTAAATATATAATAACTAAAGTTGTACATATAGCTAATTGTATTCTTACTAACAAAATATAACTTGAAAATAATACTTAATAAAAATTTGCAGATAGCTTGCTGAAAAATAAAAATAAAAATAAAAAAAATCTAATATACAATTTAACTTTATATTAAAGAATCTTAATATTTTACTATCACAACTTTTATATCTTTAAAACTCTTTTATTAATCACTGCTCTTTACAATTACTATAGCTCTTCTCTAATAATATTTTATTCTACTAGTCTATTATAGATTTTGTACCAAATAATCTAATACAACTATTATATTTATATACAAAATCCTATAAATTAGCTTAACAACTCATAATTTTACTATTCATAAAAATATCTAAATCAGTATATAAGCAATTATGAAAATTTTGTTATGCTAAACTCTTTAATATAGTTTGAAAATATACAACAAATCAAACCAAATAAAACTCATACTAATATATCAGTTCTAGTATATATAGATAATATACTGTGAGTTGTAAGATCTAAACTACAACTTACTGAAACAATTAATATTACTATATTTTTTTTCAGATAGCAAATATTTAAGTTAATTCTAACAAATCTATTCTAGTCTCTAATACTGTGGATTTTTATAGTGTTATAAATTAGGTTTTAGCATATTTCTTAATTATTGTATTTTTATATTATTATATATATTTAGATTTAGTTATTATTATTTTTTCTCAATAACTTATTAGCTAAAGTTAGAATTAGATTTTACCATTAGATTTAGTTTGATTAGATCTTTCAAATGAGCTATATTTTGTATCTGTAGGATTTGTAGTTATTGAGTTGTCTTAGGAACAACTATAATTATTTTACTATTCTTACCATTCTTACAATTCTTACAGTTCTTACAGTTCTTACAGTTCTTACAGTTCTTACAGTTCTTACAGTTCTTATAGTTCTTACAGTTCTTACAGTTCTTATAGTTCTTACAGTTCTTACAGTTCTTACAGTTCTTACAGTTCTTATTACTAGTTGTAAAAGCTATATAAACCCTCCCTTTTCTCTTTGCTTCAAATAAGATTTTTTCTCTACAATCTCCTATTACTTAATAAAGTTCTAAGTTCTTTATTAGTTCTTTAATAAATATAATTTTTTGGCTTTAAAAATAAACTTCTCTAACGAACTACTACATTGAAGTAATATTTCACTTTGATACTGTTAGAAGTTCCCTTTCTGTGTCTTATGTTACTTGGAGTGTATTAAGAAGGCTACACCACTTGTAACAATAGTATTTAATTTATTAACTCCTCTATTATATCAATTTCAATGAAAACACTATTCAAATTTCTTGGCTGTTAGTTTATATTAAACAATAACCAAAAAGCTCAAATTAATCTAATATTAAACGAAGTTTCTTCTCTTGCTAATATCTTAAATACAAACAATATTACAGACAAGCAAGCTAGCTATATTATTAACAAAGTTATCATTCCAATTTTAAAATATCAAATACAAAATATTGTTATTCCTCTAACAACATATCAAAAAATCTTGTCAAAATATCTCACAGTTGCTAAGCATAAAACAAGTCACTTTAAAATATTTTCAAATAGTACTATACTTAATTATAATTATAGATGCTGGTGAAACTAAATAATGCTGGTGAAACTGGTGACTATCTAAAATGTGATTGGTTGTTATATTAAATTTTACCAGTTTCACCACCATTCACTACCATTCACCAAGAGTTTCACCAGTTTCACCAGCATCTATAATTATAATATTTATAGTATCAAAAATATTTGGGATATCCAACTACAGCACTATATTACTAACTTTTTATTATAGTTTAATAATTCTGATCTATTAGAATTATCTACTTAAATATAAGTTCAACAACTTCAAAACAATTTATGATCTACTACAAATCTCTTTTAATATCAAACTCATTAATTGATAGACCCAACAAACATACAACTACTTGCAAAATTATTAAACTCTTTAATTTATTAAATTTAGTTATTACTACTAATAATAACTACTAATGAATGAAGGATAGTTGGTTAAGTTTCAAAAACAATTAGGCAATTTTGATACGGGCGCATAGCAGCCTTCTGTAGATCTTAAGAGTAAGACCCTGTTTAGACATTCTACTCTTTTGGGAGGAAAATTTGTTATTGCGGCAGATCGCACCTGGGCACTTCAAGCAGCCGAGTGAGTCTGAATTTAAGTCAAGAGGGCAGTTTTATAACTAGTATTAGTTAGTTTATAATTTTGCTGTAACATATTTTATGTTTTCTCTTAATAAATGAAGGGCAAGATCGCCTAAGAAAAAAAAAAAAAAAAAAAAAAAAAAAAAAATAATAACTACTAATAGCTAAAAACTTATTAATATAATACATATCTACTAGAAAATATACTTAGCAAATACACACTATATCTAACATTTAAACAACAACTTTACAAGAAGAAACTTATCTACTTAGACTAATTTACAACTTCTGAAAACAATATTCTTCTAAAATAGCAACATATCTCTCCTTGAATCTTCTATTTGCCTAAAGAAAAACAGTCCTTATTGTTTTCTTTTTTAGAAGAATCAATCATAACAAATTTACATACTAGAGAAATTATAAAATCAATAGCTTTAAATTCTTCTAATCCTTTTTCATTAAGTACAGGTTATTTTAAAGCTAGAAAACTATGAATTCTATTAACTACAAGTAACTAAATTATCTTAGGAAAAGCTCATAAACTCTCTTCTAACAATAATTCTATACCAATAACTAACTAGATTACTGACTATAATTCTAGTTATATAGCCTACTATCCTAACTCACAAATCAACTATATCCTTTGTTTAGGTTATAATCTAAACTCTAACTGCATTACAAACTTAAATACTATTGATATATCAGCTATATATAGTACTAAAGTTTGAACTAGAGCTCTTACAAATAACTCTTTTAACAAACTAAAGCTTAAGGGTAGGGTGTAATATTTAAAATTATATATAAACTTGATGGTATATTTTTTTTATAACTTGAATTACAAAAATTTTTACTAATTAAATATTTTTTGAGCTTTTAAGTAAACTTGTAGAGCAGATTCTTGTGATTCTA
>CAJVPM010001965.1:0-10810 GCA_910592325.1 Scutellospora calospora | reverse complement strand
AAAAAAATTAATTCAAAGTTAGTATAAACTAACAAGAAATACAAGCTTTACAAAAAATTTTCTTCTATACTCTAACTAATCTATTAATTTCAATACTCTCAGAATTAATTATCTTTCTATCTGATATCCTTCTAATTCAAAATTCAATTATCAACTTATCTTATCAAAACCAACTCATAAACTTTTACAACAAATTCTATTACTAAACTTTGAAAATCTTCATTCTATACAGATATATCAATTAAATACTTATAAATACTAAATATTAAAACTAGTATCATATAGATATTTAAAAACAATATCCAAATCAAATTTAATATATTAATATCTTATACTTTAAATTCTACAAGAGCTGAATTATTAACAATCATATATCTTTTTATAATACTACCATTAAATTACAAAATTTATATATATTTAGATAATCTCTTAGCAATTCAAATACTCAAAAATAGTCTATTATACAACTATCCTACTCAAACTAAAACCAACAACTAGAATATTTTCTATATTCTAAACTATTTAATACAAAAAAAAAATATATAACTTATTATTCACAAAACAAAATCATATTTAAAAAATTTTTTTTATAATATAACTAACTTTCTAGCTAAATAAGATACTGATAAAATAGAAATTTAACTTAATACCCTAATACTTTTATCTACCTCTATTCTTTTTATAGAACTAAATTCTTTTACTATTCAAAATATATAAATTTTGTATAAATATCCTCTCAATTCAAACTTTTAACAAACTTATACAACTCAAAATATTTTATAATTTACAATCTTTCAATATTTTTCAACTTACTAATAGAATAAATTTACAAAATAATAATCCAAAACTATACTCTCTCAGAAACAAAATTATCTTAAACAACTTACTAACAATAGCAAATCTAAATACCTGCTACCCAAATCTATATTTTATACCAAATTGCTCATTCTGCAATTAATATGAGAATACTAAACATATACTTTTCTGCACACTTCACTCTATTGATTTATATAAACTATTATTTAACTAAATAACAACTATCTTAAATATATCTAACTTAAATAATATTTCTATACTATCTATTTTTCATTAAATTACTCATCATAACAACTCTTCAAACTTAACAAACACTATCTTATTTCTTTTGCAAGACATAATTCTAATAACTTGTTATAACTAAACTAACTCTCTACTTAAAAAATCAACTAATAACTTCTTTATTTAACTTTCTAACTTTCTACTTCTTTAGTTTAATAACAAAATCTAGAACAACAGAAATCAAATTTACTTGAATAGGAAACTGCTTGTAGTATCTTTCAAAAAACTTAAAAAAATACAAACTAAATATATCTCCTACAATTAATATCTACTAAAACTACTACTATAACCTATAACTCAAATATAGATATATATATATATATAAATATTTACTTCAAACTTCTCTATATTTAATTGCTTTTTCTAATTTTCTTTCTTAAATTACTTTGAGATTTTTTTTAACTTCCTCTATAGTTAATAGTAACTATTATTTAAATTAACTAGCAAATAAAAAATAAGAGTATAATATTATATTAGATATCTAACTATTACAAATAGCCTTAGCAACAATAGTAACTGAGAAAGAATAATATTATATATATGATATTTAAGAATAGGTATAATAACAAAGTTAATAATATAGCCAACTTGCTTATCAGTTATATGCTTAGTTTTGAGTATATTAGTTAGATTAAATATTTCATTAATGATGAGTTTGGTTTATTTGGTTTGTTTGCTATCTAAAGTAAACTAGTATTCAAGAAATTTAAATAGTATACTAGGTTGTTATAGTTGTAAAAAAGAGTTAATGAAGTTTAGTTGAGATAGTTTTTTGGTATTTGTAATAAAAACAGATTTGTTGGAGTTGATTTGAATATTGGCTATTTGGTAAAAAGATGTTGCTATTTGTATTATCAGTTCAAGATCTGCTTTGAAGTTAGTGATCCAAAGTATATCATCTATATAGGCTAGTACTGAAGATGATATTATAAGTTTTTGATGTTTATGAGAGAGAATTGAGTCTTTACAGGTTGCAGATATCATGTAGCCATTGTAGAAGTTTAAGATTTTGTTAATTAGAGAGTCATAATAAATATGTTATAATAGAGGAGTAATTGTTTCTTTTTAGTTAATTCTATTATTAATATTATAGGATTTAGTAAATTCTAGATTTGTAATTACTCTATTTGTATGATTAGTAAGAAGATTAGTTATAATATTGTATAGTTGAGAAGAAAATTGGATATGTTTAAGAGCAAGTTTAAGAAGGTCAAGATTAACAGAGTCATAGGCTTTACTTATATTCTGAAACAGAAGCTATAACTCTTTTTTGTTGCAATAAGAATTTTTGATTATATTATTGAGTATATAGATTGGAGTATTTGTACTGTTGTCTAGTAGAGCAATATAGTTGTAAAAGTTGAGAATTTTGTAAGAGATAAAAGTTGAACTAAGTCAAGTAGTTAAAATTTTTGTATAAAGTTTTTTAATATGTTCAATAAGACTAATTAGATATGTATTATTAAGATTCCTATCAAAAATAGTTCTTTTAGAAATAGAGAAGATATGACTATCTTTCCATTGTTTAGAAATTGTTTGTGTTGTTAAGCAATAGTTAAGTAGTGCTATAATTGCTTGAATTGTATTTAAGCCTGAGTGCTTTATCATTTCATAGCTAATACTAGAAGGTTCACGGGTTTTGTTATTTGATAGATTACTAAGAGTTTCTATAACTTCTTCAATAGTAATCTCTGTTAGTATAGGATCATACTATTCAGATTTAATCTTTTAAGAAGGTTTGTATTCTTCTTTCTAATTAGTATTAAATATTACTTAGTTAAGGTTGCAATAAGCTATCTATTTATAGAAATACTATTAGATAGCTATTTTAATTTTATTAGATTTAATTATAATTTCATTTTGTATTTTGATATTGTTGAAGTATACAGGTTCGCTATATCTGTCTAAAATGCTATTAATTATTTTAGTAGATTTGGTTTTTAGAAAATAATATCTTTTGTTTATAGCTTAGTTAATATATTCTCTTATTTGATAGTTATTTTCTAAGTTGTGAGTATTATAGAGTGATTTCTAGCAGTTCTTAACTTGTATAATTCAGTTTAGAATAAGATTAAAGTCAGTTAGTAGTAGAAGGATATTAAAAGGGTATTAAAATTAATTTTATAAATTGTTGTAGAGAGATCTGAGTATAGAATACTTGAATTGTTCAAGTATTTTTTAGCATTTTTGATAGCTTTTTCTAGAAGTTTGAGATTTAGATATAGTTTTGTTGCTTTAGAAAAGAAGGTATAATAGAAGTTTTTGGTTATGAACTTTTTGTTAGAGATTTTGGAGAGAGCTGCTTGAATAATACTATTTTGGATTTTATGCTAAGTAGTTTCCAAAGACTCTGTTGTTTGTATAGTTGATTGAGTATTATTAATTAGTAAGTTAGAACTAGTTTAATTAGTAAAATTTTGCTAAAGTTCTGTAGTTATTATTTTATAGTTAAAGATTCTTCATTTGGTATTAGTTTTGTTTTTAAGTTTGCCAGAAAGAGCAAAAAAAAAGGACCATTTAAAAACTAAGATTTTGTGATCACTATTAGTTATAGTGAGAGAATCTTCATAAAAAAAGTCTGTAAAGTATTGTATAGTTGAATAGTATGCCCAAATATAATCAATTCTACTACTATATCTGCTACTTTGCTAAGTATTTTGTCAATTAGCTGTATGATCTACTAAATCATACATATTGATACTATGTAGATAGGAGAATAAATGAGTTTTGGATGAAATGTTAGATATAAAAGTTGTAGTAGCATTAAAATCTTCTAAAACAATAGGAAGAAGGTTTAAACTAAAAGCTTGTTGAGTCTATTATATTGCTTTTTCCTAAGCAGAATCTCTGTAAGATTTGTTAGAAATTAATAAATATACAGATATAATTCTAAATTTAAAGTCATATTTAAAGAGCAAGTCTATAGCAATAGCTTCTTCAGAATATATTATAATATTGTAGATATAAGATTTGAAATTGTTGTTAATTATAAGTACAGTTCCTTCAGCAGAATTTTTAAGACTTATCTAAAAATAAAAAAAGTGCTTAGTATTAAGAAATTTTTGAGATTGTAATATATTTAATTTAGTTTTAGTAATACTAGCTATGTTGAAGTTTTCTTTTAAACAGTATTCTTTCCAGAGCTATCTTTTAAGTAGAATATCAAAGCTTTGTATATTATAGGTTACTATATTAAGATTAAGAGTAGAGTTAGTATGATATAGCAATAGAGAACTTGTTGTTGGAATAAATATATTTAAATTATCATCAATATCAAGAAGTATAATATTTGTGAAAGATTTAAGAGAGGCGTTGTAATATTGAGAAAGAGTAAAGAGATTAATTAGTATATAATTTGAGAGAATATTATCAGTATAGGAAAGATATATATATACTTTATTAAGCTATTTATTAATTAAGAATCTTGTTGGTTTAGTGAATTTTTGTTTCTTTAAATATTTTATAAAGAGGCTAATTGTTTAGTCAGAGTTAAGTAGAAGTAGATTATAATATTTTAAAAAAGTATTATAGCAGATTAGTGCTTCAAAAAGTTTTAATAATGTTAGAATTAGAAGTACAAAAAGGTCTTCTATATATATACTCACCGTATACTTAGTTTTCATAGCTATACTAAACTCAAAAGTCTGCTCTGTATATTAAGTCTGATCATCATTTATTTGAGTTGCTATGTAAATAGGCTTTTCTACCTACCTACTTACATTATTCTCCTCTAAATTTGGCTTACTATTATTAGTAAGATGAGGTTCCAAATTAGAGACAGTAGTTGCATATATGTATATAGAAGATCTTATTAAAAAGAAGTTTCTAAAAGAAACAAAGAATCTTCTAAGTTTGCAGATTCTTGGAAGTTAATATTATGTTTTTCTTTAAGATATTTTTTAGTATAAAGGAATACTTGTTCAAAAAAGAATTTAACTATTTGTAGATATGTAGGATTTGTATCTTGAATTTTATCAAAATATGTTAAGATTTGAGCTAATATAAATATATTAAGTGTTTTAGTATATGTAAACTCAATAGCTTGATCTCTTGACAGATTAATAATTTTGAAGTTTACTGCTACTTTATAGTAGTAGAAGTTAAGATATTAGTAAAAATAGAAACTTCTATGTTTAGCATTAGTTTCTACTTTGCTAAGTTTATAGTCTTTCTTTTTAGCTTTATTTGCAAGTTGATCGATAAGTGAGTTGAGACTAGTTTAGAAAATGATGCTTCATGTTTTTGTTTATATTTGAATATTTTAATTTTAAAAGTGAATTATTTCTAGATTTCATACTCTTTTTTTAGAAATAGCTCATAAGAGTAATCTGTATATTTTTTAAGAAGTATTGAAAAGTTTTACTTTTCTTTAACTAAAAAAATATAAACCTTATCTTTGCAAGTTAAAATATGATGATTTGAATATTTAATACTTTTAGTTCTCATATTATCAAAGGATTAAGATTTAACTATTTCATATTCTGTTAGAAGAAATAGAGTTAGTTGTTTAATAAATTGTGGAGAAAATAAATGTTTAAGTGTATTATATATTTTTGTTTTGTTTAGTAGTTCATTAAATTGGCAGTTATAAATTAAAAAAAAAATTTTGAACCAGTTTTCAAAATATTCTAAGGAGTTTTTTGGAGAAAGAATATTAAATTTCTCTAAAAATTGTGTTTTTGGAATATTGAAGAGAAGAGTTATGTTAAATTTTTTGTCCTGTTTAATTATGAGATATTTTTCTTTTTGGTCAAATATATTAATTGCAGAAGATATAGTGAATCTTATAGGACAGAGATTGAAGTCTTTTGCAAACTTTGTATAGTTTAATACTTGTTGGTATTTTTTAGAGAGGTAAAGATGAATTCTGGTAAGATTCATACAAAACTAAAATCTACTATTAGTTTTGTATAGAGGAATTGTATAAGGTAATGCAAAAATCTTAGTATAGTTAAGTTTAGTAAATAGAATTGTTGTAAACTTATGAATAAGTTTTTTCATCATTAATTCCAAAATATTAAATAGAATTGTTGCATTTTTGTTAATATTTGGGTTGCTTTTAAAAATTAAATCAGTTAAAAATTTAGATCATTGTCTAGTCATATTTCTAATAATTTGATAGAAACTAGCTTTAAGTACTTTTTTTGTATTAGTTGCTAGTTTGATTTCTTTTCTTAGTATGAAATCATGTAAATTTGTTTTGAAGAAATCAAAGAGTTGTTTAGATAATAGAGTTTGGAGTTTGTTATTAAACTTTATCTTATCAGAAATAGGAAAGTTATAAAGCCAATTAAAGATAGGTTCAAGTTTCTTTTTTGGAGTATTTAAGTTTTTAGTAGTAGTTTGATCAGTATTAGTAGTTTGAAGCTATTCAATATTTTTTGCTTTTCCTTTATTAATAGTTTGTTGATTTGTATCAATATTGGAGATAGAAGTATTTATAATAATTACTATAGTAGTAGTAGTAGTTAAAATAGAATTTGTATTAGTTTGTTGAGTAGTAGTTAGAATAGAATTTGTGTTGGTTTGTTGTGTTTAAGTTTTGCTTAAAGGATTAGTAGATTTATCAGATACGATAATTAAAGATTGCTCATATTTTGCTAATTTCTGTGTAACAAGTTCTCTAATTAAGAGATTAGTTTGTTTAGCAGGTTTAAGAGATGACATTGGAGTAGTAGTAGAGTTGATTATAGATTTAGCTTGTTAGAGAGTTTGTTTAAAAGTAGAGGTGAGATTTTTTTTTGTGATGTCAAGATTTTTAGTATCTAATAATAATGTTGTTACAATAGAAGAGCTACTGGAAGTAGCTGAAATAGTTGCAATAGTGCAGCTATAGTGAATAGCTTTACCTTGTTCAAATTTGGTATTATTTGAGAGGTAATATTAGTTATTTGTAATTTTGCATTGAATAGCTAACTAGTATTTTTTGTATGTATGTTTATAGAAGATAGGAGTAGGAGAAGGAGAAATAAATTAGTTAATTTTGTTTAAGTTATCAAGAACAGTTTTAGTTTTTTTGTTAGTAGCACTTGCAGCAAATATTATGAAGTTTGTTGGCATTAGATTAAGAACAGTTTTACTAGTAATGATAAAATTAGTATAATATTTATCACAAAAACAGAAAGAAATTGTAGTAGTGCTTGAGGCTTTAATAAAATGAATAGTTTTGGTATTTTCATGAAGAGCTTTGGTGATGCAATCTATTGGTCTAAAGTTTGCAAGAATAGGCTGAGTATTACTTGAGTTTTCTTTATCAAAAGCAATCCTATAACTATTAGTATGTTTAGAGTAGAAGTAATTGAGGTCAAGAGTATTGGGATCAGTTGTAGTAAGAGTAGACATATTTTTTAAATTAAATTATGAGATATAGTGTTTTTAATATTATATTGGAGATGAAAACAAAGAGAGCTTCTCAAAAAAGTAGAAAAAACTAACTAAAATAGACAAAAATTAGTATAGAAAATAGAGCTTAAAGTAAAATTTAGTAGAATTTCCTAATGCTAGTAAATTTTCTAGATCTTGTAAGCAGAATTCTGTGATCTGAATTCTTCTAAGATTGGAAAAATAGTAAAAAATCTGAGGCAAACTAGTAAAATTTCTAAAATTACTATAGGTAAATTCTAAGTGATCTATGAGTATTTAGAAAGCCTTTAAACAGGTTTTCAGAAGTAATTTTATAAGTTTTAATTCATTTTTGATAAAATTTATACCAAAATAAAGCTCTAATACAGGAGAACCTAACTCTTTTAATAAACAAGAGTTGTTAAATTAGTAATATTTTAAGATAATTATGAAAAATTAAGTAAACTAAAAATAAATAATATCTTATTAAAATTAGTTCAAAAAATATAAAAATAAACAACTAGAGTAAAATTTTATGCTTGACAACTTTACTTAGAGGTCCAGAAGTGGTTTACTTAATAAAATTTTAAGATAATTTGAAAAAACTATAAAAATAAAATATATTTAATATCTTTACAAATAAAGGTCTGAAGAGATTAAAGCTAGGCTGTTTTAAAGTAAAATTTTGCTGTGAACAACTTTACTTAGAGGCCCAAAAGTAGTTTATTTAATAAAATTTTAAGAAATAGTTAAATGTTTGCAAGAAGTTTTGGTACAAATGATTTATAGAAAGAGTTACAGAAAAGAATCTGTTCGATACTAGTAATTTATAAATAAATTAAAGTCTATTTTTTAATAATAAAATATATTTTAGTTTTTTTAGTTTATATATACATATTTTATTTTATTTTTTTTAATTATTAAAATAGTTTACTTTATCAGAAGTATTTTATTAATTTAATATACAAAGCTATATATAAGTAATTTCGTATTATTTATAATTATATAATGAGTATACAACTAGCTACATATATAATTTTAGTCATTATTTAATTTAAATAGTATGCTATACAAGTATTAGACTATTTAATAGTTCTATATAAGCTATTATATCTGTAATCTGCTTATAAGTTACTTGTTTAAATATTCTGTTTAAGAAACTCTTATAGTTTTTAAACTAATTTTACTACATTATTTAATTATATATACTAGCTAACTTATTATAGATCATTACTAATCAGCTTAGATTTTCTTAGATTATATTATACTTAACATATTATAAGTATTTACAGAACTAGTTAATTTTGTAAGCAAATCTACTAGTATAACTTATACTTATTTTATAAGTTTATCTAGTTTAAACCTTTGTATTATAGCTTCTTATTAGTTTAGTCTTCTAATAATTCTAAATAATTTATAAATTAAATTTTTTAAATTCAGTTAGCTATTAAATTAAATTAATTTTGTTATTTCTTATTATAAAACAAATTTACTTATATTTAACTTAATTTGTATCTTTTATATATAGACTTCTTAGTTTAATAATCTTAGTATAGTAGTTAGATTACCAGATTACTATACAAAAAATTTGAGATTTAAATTTTACTATTAATAGAATTGAATAATTATTTAAACCTTCTGTATTCAACTTATAATAAACTCTGTTTATTTCTGAAGTTGCAACTCTGTAAATTATATTGTACTAATATTGCTCAGATATTAGAAGTATGATAAGGTATTTGAAAAGATATAATATTATATAAATAAATTTGATAAGATCTACAGCAGGAGACTTACATAGTAGAAATCTTGAGTTAGATAAAATAGTATAGATTTAATAGTCATACTAATTAATATTTAATCTAAAAAAAGAAATCTGTATATATAAAGATCAATAACTAGGTATGAGTAAGTCTATTAGAAACTCTGCATATGAAAAGATTAGCAAAATAGATATAAATAAGTCTATTATACAAGATCATATAGCAATATCAACTTGGCTTAGTAGCTAACTAAATTTGAAAGAATTAGTTTCATATGATATCTGAAAGCAAGATGATTAATAGTAATACTAACTTAGATTAACTAGATTTAGAAGCTCTTATCTCATATGATATCTGGAAGTACAGATGACTAACTTAGTTGAAAGCTACAATAGGAACTGAGTTTGTATAAATATTAAACAAGAGTATATGCAAGCTAAATTGAGATATAGCATAGTATAGTTAGATATCATAGTACTCATTGATTAGAAAGTTAGTAAAGAGATACCTTTTTTTTTGTTTTTTTTTTTTTTTTTTTTACAAGTAATCTCTTTGGCTATATACTTTATTAAATTTATTATAATTTGTTATAAGTAATAGTTATAACATATTTAAATCTATATATAAACCTTAAAACTAATTTATCCATGAGATATTCTTGATCTAATTTATACTACTCACTATAGTTTTCTGATTAGAATTTATACTATGACTATTATTATTAGGTCACTATTACTATATTCTTCGTATCTCTTATACTTATATAGAGATACTACAAAACAGGTATTATAGTCAATTCTCACAAATAACTTCCTGTTTGATGTCTAGCTAGTTTCACTATCTAACTTCATATCTCCTAGTTAGTATATTCATGACTAAAGCCTAGACCCACAACTTATTATATCTTTTGCAGATTATGGAGATGCCAGTATATTATATTATATAACTGTTTTATATGCTATGCTATTATCAATACCAGATACTTCTGTGTGTTGGTAGAGTATAGACTATATTTCATAATCAAGGTTGCTTCTAACTAAATTTATAATATATAGTACTACTTTTAACTTGTGTTTGTATTAGCTAGTGTTTAATATTGATGTACCTTTGTACTCAGATATGTAATTATACTATTAGTCTAGTACTTCCTGCTAATTCAGATTTTTACGTATATTCTAGATAGTAGCTAACTTTTTACAGAACTGTGACCTTCTAATTCTAGCTTTCACATGTATCAGAGGTGTTCTACATCTAGCTAGGACAATCCTTTTCTACAGATTTCTATTATATTTACTGCTTTACTCATTACTTTAGCTTGTATTACCTTTGTATTATTCTCCTAAGCAAGTTTCCAACTACTGAGGATGTTAGTACTGCCTAACTCTTTGAGAACTTATTCATATAATACTTGTATAATAGAACCTTCTGTAATACTAATTGTTTTACATAATACCAACTTGCTCTATAATATCAATTTTCTTCTGAGAATTTCTTTTCTAGAATCTTGTACTTCATATAGATTTTGCTACAGAGCTTCAAGTTCAATTAATAGTTTTTATAAGAATTACAGAAGCAAATACTTCCAACTAGACTTGAACTGTTAACCT
>CAJVPM010001964.1:0-10811 GCA_910592325.1 Scutellospora calospora | reverse complement strand
AGAAGAGGAATACATTGTTTGATAATGGTGATATGTTTTTTTACTGATTTTGCTAGTAATTCCAATTGTAGCTAGTGAACTTTGTATAGTGTTACAAGTTATTCTACCTGCATGTCCTGCAGCAGTCACAACTTTTGAGAATTAGATTTCTTTTTCATTTATATATTCAAAAACTGCCTTACATTTTTCATATTCTATTTCACTTTTAACCTGAAACCTAATTAATGATATATTCCAAGCTTTTTTTAGGAGTTTATTATTATTGCAATGAGAACAAGGCTGTGATATTATTAGAGAAAGATAATTTTTCATAGAAACTAATATCATAGAACTAAGCTGAGTAGATTCTATTATGTCTTTTACACTTGTTTCTAACAAATTATCTTCTTCAAAATTAACCTTATTAAAGCTTTGTTCTAATTCACTTTCTAGTTTTTCTATATGTTGCTTAAGGTAGGTTACTAAACGGTTAAGGTTGTGGATTTGTTCTTGGCTTTTTTTATATTCTAGCATTAATACCTAGATGCTTTTTGCAGGTAAGGTTTTATCCTCTTTTTCTAGAAGTATGTCATATTTTATTGGAATACCCAATAACTCTTTTTCATTGTTAGCACTTATAATCGTATTTATTTTATCAGCTTTTTTTTTTAAATCATTTTGCAATGATTCTTTATATTTTTTTGCTTTTACTAGCTATTGATGATCTAGAAAAATACTTGAATAACGTACTGAGACAGTCATTTGAAATAAAACGATATTATCATTATCAAAAAATTCAAGCAAATAAGGTAAAGAGTGTGAATTGTTTAGGTTATATTTTGCTATTATACTTTTAAAGAGACAATAATCGAATTCAGTGTCAAGTGGTAGTTCCTGTAAATTAATACCATAATAAATTTTCCATTAAAATTTTAAATGAAAATTTTTATATAAAATGCTAAATTTCTAAATCTTGTCTAGAATTCTAAAAAAAATAGAATATTCAGGCAACAGAGAGATCCATTCATCTTTTTTGGCTTTAGTTTGATAATGATAATATCTAGTGATTAGAGATGAGTTTTCTCTGAATGAAATTGCATTGAACTGGTTGTATATAGGTAAGACTTCTAATTCAGAGTCGATTTCTCTAACAAGCTATCCTTCTTTACTATTTCCTATCTTTTTTCTTGTTTTAGAGTTTTGCTTAATACAATTTTTATACCATTTAACTATTTTAGGTTTTGTTTTTTCTGAGGTTCAAAATATTATTATGCCGAAGTCTATCGAATATGTTTTAATATAATATCAAGAAGACGTAAAACTAGGTCCTATTTTATACTTTTGCAAATTATTTGGAGCCTTCAATATCTCAACAGGTTAACATACATTAGGTTAGAGTTAGCTATAGTTTTAATTAATTTTTTTGTCAGGTTTTGTTTGTCAGGATTCTGTTGTTAGAATTAGAGTTCTGATCCATTATCCATTTATTCATTTATCTATTGGATATCCAGATCTGAATTTATTTGAATATCTATTTTATTATTGATATCTGGATAATTATCCAAATATTTGTTAGATAATTCAGGATACTAATAGTAAATAGATATCTGGATAAAGTCAGATATAGATAAATGATTAGCAGATTTATCTGAATTGGAACTCTAATCAGAATTTTGAACCAAACTTGAATTATTTGTATCACTATGGTTCAAATTCTGACAACAGAATCCTGATAAACAAAATACAGATGTTCTATAGAATAGGTGGGCAATGTAAGAAATAAGTTCTGCTAATGATTATTAATCATTAATTTTTAATATATTCTGCAGAGTTTAGCAGAGTTTGCCTACTTATTTTATAGAATATCCATATTTTGTTTATCAAGATTCTGTTGTCAGAATTTGAATTATAGTGATACAAATAATTTAGGTTTGGTTCAAAATTCTGACAACAGAATCCCAACAAACAAAATCCTGACAAAAAAATTGATTAAACTATTACTAACCCTAACCTAATACAGATTAACCTGTTAGGATTTGAATGGCTCCCGTTATAGATACTTGAAAAGTTACAATATTTGCAAGGTTTATCATATATACACGATACATGAAAAGGTCAGATGTTCATTAAGTTTCTAATATATTATCAGTATGATAAATTATATAAGTATTTCATCTAGGCTAATTTTCTATAAATGTCGAGAGGATAGAAAATGATATATATATTAATAAAAAGATAAGTTATATTTAATTATTATTTTATATTTCAACTTTTATTATTATTATTATTTTATCTTAAATACAGATATGATCGACTTTGTTGTAAGTATGAACTTATAGATAAATCGATGATTCATTTAATTGGTTAATTTGGATTATGCTAGCAATGCAGGAAAAGTAGTGTTATAAACCAATCTTTTTGCAATTTGGAATGTTTTATATTTTGCTGTAAAAGTTTGAAGTTATTAAATTTTTGTGATCCTAAAATTAAGATAAATAGAAATTTACTTTCAGAATTGCTATTACAAATTATAACCACAACTCATTGCATTCTTTTATTCCCATATATATTTAGAAGGTGAAAATTTATGTACTTAGAATAGAAGAGATTATTAAATTTAAGTGGTATTGAATTTTCTGATGTAGAGATTCTGCTAAATAATATTATGCCAGAACGATCTTAATTATGAATATATTGCGTAGATATTGTAGAAAGCATTTAAATGATATCTGAAAATATTGAAAGGTTCTATGGTAATTACAACAGCAATATAAATTTTAAAAATTTACACAGATAATAAGGATGGTAAGTATGAATAAATTTAGATTTGTTTATTTATAATATATACATTTGTGTGTAAATTAATTTAAATATTTATAGAGAATAACTTTTATTATTCTGTTTACAATAATAATAATAGTAATAGTAATGATAATTAATATTATAATTATTACTGTATAATTATAATTATTATTATTATTATTTATACAATAAAAAATATAATAAAAAATATAAAAATTTTTTAAAAATAAAAAGTTTTTATTTTTAAATATGTGTTCTAAATTTTTTTCTTGATTTTTTGGGCGAGGTCATTGGCCTTATTCTTTACCAATTTTTGAATATTTATTTAATTAGTTAAATAGAATCTATTTTCAAGATTTTTATTTTGCTTGTTTTTCCTTGAATTATGATCTAAGGTTATACATAGACATAGATGAATCATCATTGAATATAAGTCATAGGTATATATGTATGCCTAAGTTGCCTATATTATAGCTGTTTTCACAAATTCTGGGACAACTGATAAAATTTTGATTGCTGAATTCGATAAGTTATTAATTTCAGTTGATAAGTTATTTATTTTGACTGAAATCAGTAACTTATCGAATTTGGTAATCAAAATTTTATCAGTTATTCTAGAATTTATGAAAACAGCTGTAATTTCAGTACTATATAAGACTAATTTCACCTGCCTAAATGCCGTAATTACTTTTTTATTATAGCTGTTCTTATAAATTCTGAGACAACTAATAAAATTTTGATCATCAAATTCGATAAGTTACTGATTTCGGTCAAAATAAATAACTTATCAACTGAAATCAATAACTTATCGAATTCAGCAATTAAAATTTTATCAGTTGTCCTAGAATTTATGAGAACAGCTGTAATTTTCATATATGCTGAAATTATTAGCACATATGTATAGCCATAGATATCTAAAAGGTCTAAAAAGTTAGCGTCAAATAGAACTGTTGTAAATTTAGAACCTACTTTAGTAGATTCCAAATAAACATAGGTTTAATAGAATTCTAAAATGTACTCATCTCAAATTGTTAAAGAATTCAAATCCAACTTGCAATAAAAGTGAAGCATAAGTCATTTTAAAACTTAAATAACATTGTACTGTATTGTCAATAATTGTTAACCTAAAGTTATTGCGTATATTTCCAATTAAAGTTGTATTCCAAAATTTTGATTATAAGATTAATTTTTTATATAAAACTTTCTACGTAATCATTCCTAATGAATAAATATCTGATGCTGTTGTATGCTATTATCCGTCCAAATTCTGGTACTAAATATAGAAATATTCTATAACCTCCTCACTTTTCTGATATTGAAAGACCTAATTTGCAATATAGATGCTATGTAAATTATCTTGTAAAATATTAATCTAGATCAATAAATTTTTGTGAATGAATTGAGATCAGAAGAAAATCATGATATTCTATGCTATTTTATAAATAAGAGATATTTAGAACTAATATCACAATATACCTTTAATATAAAAAAATTTCCAATTAACTAATGCAAGTAATAAATAAAAATCACCTCTTTTATGAACCCTTCATTTTACAATTCTGATCTGGCCAAATCTTATATATGATAAGGAATAGTTATTCAAAATTTTCAGTATAAGAATATGAAGTATTTTGTATTACCCTGAGCTATATTTGGAATTTCATTTCAACCTAAATCTACAAGATTCTATTCCAACATATATTCTTAATGAGTTAACTCATATATATATTAAGCTAATAACTGATAACTAATAGCAACATATAATGTGATTTAATTCCAGCTTTAACTTTAAACCAAACGTTAGTGCTTTTCAAACTAATTGAGTAAAAGCCCTAATCTTAGTCGAAAACCTATTGGCATTTGGCTAATTAGACTTAATAATCTGACTAATTAGACTATGACTAATTAGTTAGATCACCAGTCCAATTGGTCTAATTGCCAACACCAGTTGGAAAAAAGATTGAGTGTTATGCCAGAAAAAAAAACTGTTATATAATTCATTATGCCCTCCACTTCATAGTACAATACTTATACTGGGTTCAACAGCTAAATCACAAACTACCATATAGGAAATCTTAAGGACTAAAAGCATAATTAGGTCAAAAAAGTTATACATATTCATGAATTTGATTGAGTAGTTATTTTTTCTAGAAGTCTGATCGAAAAAAAATTTTTTTGTATTACCTAAGAAAATCTGAGTTAATCTAGAAAAACTTTATAGCATAGGTAACGTATCAAGCTTCTTAAACTTTATTATCATAAATAGAAGATTTAAATCTACATGCTACAAAATTTTGGAGAAAATAAATTGCAGCTTTGAAAAGTTATATCAATAGCGTATTTTTGTTTATATATGGAAATTTTAATATATAATGTAGATCATATAAAAAATGATCTATGTATACTCTACTCTTAATATATGCAAATATTATAATTTTGATTAGTCAGTAATTATGTGATTATAGCTTGGTATTTTGTTTATAGTTACATCTCTATACAATCACCAAATTAGAGTATAGCCAACTTGGTAATTATATAGAGGTCTGACTGTAATAAAATCCAATCAGCCAAGGAAATAGCCTTAATAACAAAAAAAAAATAAATTAGTAATATAAACAAATATATATATAATTTTTTTTTATTATAATATCTTATTGTAATCTTTTTTTTTTCTTTTGTTTGTATATATTAAGACTGTGATAGTCTTTTTTTTTTACTTTTTCATCTGTTTTTGTTCTCTTTTACTTTTGTTTTCTATATAGATTTAGTAGTTATATTTTTTTTTTTTAGTTTCTTTCTCTTTTTTTTTTGTTCTCTATTTTGTTCCTTTTATATAACTATTTTTTCTTTATTCTGCTAGAATATAGGTAGAAAAAGTTTTTAAGAAAAAATTAGATAGTCTTGATATAAGCTAGTAGTAGCCTTCTTGAAATTAGAAACAAGTAGGCTATCATATAGTCTAATATTTCTTATAAAAAAAATAGTTACTATAGCAGATCATATTTAAATATCTTTAAGGTAGCTAAGTAAGTTCAGAGTGATACTTAGAAGAGTAATTTAGTATAATTTTTTATAGTATTTTATCTTGTATCTTCTTTTAGCTTTTTCTTTAATAAAGTAACAGGCAAGATTACTTAAGTTTAAAAAACTAAAAGCTTTAAATATATCTTGAAATAGTATCTATACTTCTTTGTTGTTTGTTTTGTAGTATTTAATAGTATTTAGGAGAATTTGAATTAGTATATATATTGAGCAGTTTTTTGAAGCTACAAAGTTTAGATTACTAAGTAGTTGGTTTTGGTTTATAATTTGGTTAAGACATGTAGTTAAGATTTTAGTTAAATATTTTTCATTAGTTTTATTAAAAAGATAAGTCATACTTAATCAAAAGTAAAATTCTAAAAGAATTTTTTAAAAATAAGAAAAATATTAAATATTTTCTATTCTGTTAGGATACTTTGTAAAAATAGGTATTTGAAATAAAAAAGACAAAGAATATTAAGACTTTCAGAGCTAAGTGTTTTGATATATTTATAGTTGAGTTCAGAAAGGCTAATAGCTTTTTTGTTTAGTAGTTCTTTTATTGTTTTAAACTATTCATCTAATATTAATTCTAAGAGAAGGTTTTAGAAGAAGTGTTTATTTTCAGGATAAGGCTTATAGAGATTGTAGAAGAGTAAGTTTATATCTATTAAAGTATATAGAAATTCTTAAAAATATTGTTGAAAATAGTTGTAAAAAATAATTTAATTTCTGAAAATTGAATAATTAGATTATTATTAGTTAGAATATAATCTAAGTTAATATATTTTTTAGTTTTTTAAGAATATTATAAAAAAAAAGTTTAGGAATTTAGATGAAGTTGTTGTTCCTTTCTTATAGTTTGTTTTGAATTTCTGTTAGTATTTGTTCCTTTGTTTCTTTTTGTATTTGGGTTTTGAGATTTTTAATTTTACTTTTGAAAAGAATTAGAATAGTATTAGAGTTTAGATTTGTATTTAGGTATTGTTAGAAAAATTTAGATAGAAGAGTGTTGTATAGATATTTATTTATATAGAAGTTGTAAAGTTGAGAAATATTTAGATCTATAAGAGATCTTTTAATAGTAATAATATTTTTGAGTTAATTATATAGTGAAGATAATATAGGTTTTAAGTAAATATAGAGAAGGTACTTGTTTTAATTTTTTCGTAAGGGATATGTTTAAAGGTTACTTTATTAATTAATTTTTTTATTTAGTTTTATATATTATCTAAGTCTTCTGTATTTATAATTTTTTGAATTAAAGCTAGAAGATAACTGAAGCTTTGTTCTATCTGTTATTAGTAAGCTTCTATTTGAGTAGACTATATTTTGTCTTATATAAATAGAGTTCTTGTATAGTATAGAATTGTAGTAGATTTATTTAGAAGAATTGTTATTTCTAAAGTAATTATTGAATGATCTGATATAGTAAAGAGGTTTAGTAGAATATCTGCATATTCAAAAAGTATGATATAAAGATTAGTTCAAACTTAATCTATTCTGCTAGCATTGTTATAAGTATATATGAATTTGGTAGAAGTAGAATAGAAGAGTCAAAATATATCATAGAAGTTATGATATTTGAGAATTTTGAGGAGTTGGTTTTTCAGAATATTAGATTTTTTAGCAGATAGCCTATTTATTTTAATATTTGAAGTACTATTTAGATTATCTATAATTATGATTTTAAAGTTAGTAGATTGTAAGATAGTAGTTAGATAAATAAGAACTTTGCATAATTATTTTTTTATATATTTAGGGAAGTAGATTTGAATAAGTTTGATGTAGTTGTTTTTAAAATAAAGATTGATTTTGAAAATAAAGCTTTTAAAGCTTGAAATTTTTCTAATATATTTTACTATTTGTTTATGAATTAAAATTTCAATATCACTTTAACAGTGATTACTAGATACTTAGAGTTTTTGATAATCAGAGAGATTTTTAGATATTAAAGAGAATTTTGCTTTTTTTAAATTCAGGTAAGTTTTAGAAATACTAAATATATTGATCTAATTTTCTATAATATAGTCTATTAGACTTTGTTATTTGTAGTTTTCAAGTAGACTATTTGTGTTAAGAGAATTGATTTTAAGTAAATGATTTATTATTTTATTTTTTGTAAAAAGGATATTTGTTGTTTGGTAGTTAGTAGAATTAGAAGTATTAGTAGATTTGAAAAATGTATTTGAATTAATTTGTAGTTATTTAATTTTTGTATAAATTAGTAAATTGTTAGTATTTGTAGTAGAGTTGTAGAGAAAATATAATATAGTTTAAAAGTAGTGATTCTTTTGTATTTGTATAGATATAGGTTTTATTTTAAAATAAATTTATTGAGATTTTAAATAGAAGTAGATATAATAGTTTTTGTAAATATTTAAGAAAAGAATGTAGAGTTTTATTTTTGATATATGTAAAGAAATTATTTATTAGTAGAAAGTTATTAAAACAAGTATTTTCTTTAGTGTAAAATAATATATTGATAACTAAAGAGTAGAATGGAACTTTGTAGAATTACTTGTCATATATCTGGTTTTTACAGTAATATAAGAGTCAAAATCTATTCTATATGTTAGATTTGATTATTATAATATTAGTTTTTTATATAAGCATATATGAATTCTGTACCAGGTTTTGTCAATTATTTGTTATATTATACAGATCAGATATACAAAATATGTATATATATATATATTTGTAAATTAATATATATTGTATAATATAATTCAAATAATATAGTAGAAGTTAACATAACTTGTATTTTTCTACTTATTGATATATATTTAAATAATTCTTTTTTTTTGTTTTCGATTTTAGACTAATAAATTATTAAAATTAGAAAACTTTATTTATTTTTCTGACTTATAAGTTAATATAGTAAAAATACTATTTAAAAATTTTATTTAGTTTTAAAATGTATTACTTATTTATTAACTTTAAAAATACTTTTAATATAAACTAACTTATAATTGATGAGTATAATAAATTAGATAAACTTGTAATCAACAGATTCAAAATAAATAATAAATAAAGATTGATAACTAATTAATAGGTTTATAAAATAAAAACAATATCTAATCAATATATTTAATAAATAAGACTAACTTATAATAAATAGGGTTTATTTATTTTTTAAGATTTAAAAGCTGAAAAATATTAATCAGAAGATCAAGGTTAGAGATATTACCTAAACTCAATAGTTTTAGTATATAGCCAAATTCAAATAGCTAAAACTAGTTTGAGAAATAAAATCTCAAACTATAATAATATAATAATATAGTAATAGAAGTTTAATTAATATTAATTTTTTCATAATGAATAACTATTAAAATTAATAAGCATTAATTTCTATTATTAAAAAGCATCAATTTTTTATATATAAATAAAAAATAAATTTATAATAAAATTTAAATTATCATAAGGTCTGGTGATTTTAATATAGTAGTTAGGTTGCCAGACTACTATACAAGAGGTCTGAGGTTCAAATCCTACTATTGATGAATTTAAATAATTACCTAGATCTTTGTACTCAACTTATGATAAACTCTGCCTGTTTCTAGAGGTTACAACCCTGTAAATCATATTACACTAATATCAATCAGATATTGAAAGTGTGATACAATATTCGAGTTATATTATATGAATAAATCTTGATAGGATCTATAGGCAGAGGACCTGCATGTAGAAATCCTGAGTTTGGTAAAGTAGTATAGATTTTAATAGTCAAGCTAGTTAATACCTAATCTAGTAAAAAACCTAAGTATAAAGGATGTGAGATCAATAAGTATAAATAAGTTCGCTATATAATATAGTCTAGTGCCTTGTATTAGTAGCAACACCAATTTGGCTTGGTAGCTAATTAGATTAGGAGAATTTATTTTGTAAAATATCTAACTAGAACTTGGAGAACTATATCTGATAGATGGCTATAGCAAGAACTGTATTTATATGAACATCGACAAGGATCTAAGCTAGGTAAATCTGTGAAATGAGCACATGACTACTCTGATAGAAATTACTTCTGAGGTTAGCTAGAGCTCTGCAGCTCACAATATATTAGGCAATATGTACTTCGAAGAAGACCTAAGTCATGTAGTAATTAGATTTGCATATAAGTCAACTAGCTTAAGCAGTTAGATATAGTAGTAATATTAGTTTAGGATAGATAAAAAGGTTAATAATCAGAGTATTTAAATAGATAACTCACAGGCAGATTGCAAGTATAGTAGCATAGAATAGAACTAACAGATAGTTGATCATTTTTATAGCAGACTACTTAAATTAGATAATGACTAAAGTTGTACGTGTAGCTTGTTATATACTTATTATATAACTGTAAAACCTTAGGAAACTATTCATATGATAGTTCCATAATAACAAACTAATAAAATTCAATCAGCTAAGGAAGAGGCCTTAATAATAATAATAATAATAATAAAATTTAAATTATCATTATATAAATTAAAAATATTATTATATTTTTGAAAGCATCATTATTTATTAAAATAATTATTATATATATTTTTTTTTCAACAATCATACCACAACTTTATTGTAAAAAATAAGGAAGTCTCTACATATATGATCCTTATTATTAGTCTAAACTATTACTTTACAAGTTTGTGACTCATCTAGTTACCAAGTAGTACCTATTCACGATCTGCTATATCTAACTATTCTCTTCATAAAAGAGTATAAGTTCTAGACCAATCCTCAATTACTTTAACAAAGTATGTTAAAAGTGTATCATAACTGCTTGTTATGACTAATCTTGCTTAAAGAAGACTTAAAAACAAGAAAAGAAGGAAAAAACAAAAACAAATATAAAGAAAAATGAAAAAAAAGAAATTTAGATAAAAAAAATCTATTAGCAAAGCTAAATAAATTTCTTCTAAATGCTACTCTACTTATAAAAATTATATAAAATACTAATACTGTTATAAAATGAGTTTCAATTATTTTATCTTATTATTTTATTTATTATTTTTATTATTAGTATTTTTATA
>CAJVPM010001963.1:0-10812 GCA_910592325.1 Scutellospora calospora | reverse complement strand
TACTATCTGCAATCCATAAAATATATGGATAAATATAGAAATTTTTAACTAAATATACATCATATTTATACTAACTTTTTAGCACTAATAGTTGATATTATTTATATTATGTAATGGTTAAAATATTACTCTAATTATAAGCAATTATAATAATTGAGCTTTATACTTACGAACTGTCGGATCTTGATATAATATGTATAAATTAGTACTAATTCATTATAGAATAATCATACTCAAGAAATTGGACTTTATGCTTAGAAGCGGTCATAAAATTAAACTCACTTCCTGATAGTTATGTAATCATTTGAAACATAATTTAGAACTAATTATTCGAAATTCTGATTTCACAAAAGTGTTATCGAGCTTTATACCATCTGTAGTTGAGATTATTAAATAATTAACAAATTTAAACCAAATAATTTACATAAATGATCTCTATACTCACGCTCTAGAAATTGATGAAATTTATATAATTGCTATTTATAAAACTGTTGTGAAATTATAATCAAAAACAATACTAACTTCCTATTTAATAAAATAATCATTTGAAGCATTTATTTAGTTAGAAGTTTAGATTTAAAACTAGTATAAAAGTATTTAGACTTACTCCCTAACAATTTATGTATCGTTAGCAATAATTCATTATCTAATCCTGATTAAAATAATTATACCATTGGGAAATTCTTACAAACTTGATTAATATAATTTGAAGAATATTTAGTATTGTCTAATTACAATTTAAAAACAAAACGTTCATATTATAATTAAGAATTATACTCACATTCTATTACCAAGTTAATGCAATTTGCATATTAATTAATTAAAATTTATTTTATAAATTAACATATTGATCGAACTTTGTACTCACTTTCTAATAATTAAAAATTTTATGAAATATTATTTAGCATCTAAATAAGTCAATTTAACCTCAGTATAAAATAATATTTTATCCAAGCTTACTTCCTGCAATCGTTTAATAATTATTTTTATTTTGATTAAACAGACTAACATAAAACGAAATTCATACTCACAACCTATTTATTATTTATTATTACTTGTTAAATAATTCATTATGAATTCATTAATATAACAAGTATTCAAACTTACTCCCTAGTATATTTATATGATTTAAGTCATTGCGAATCTTATTTGCATAATGAGCGAATATTTAATATGTTTAAACTTACTTTCTAGTAGTTATATGATAATTTAGTTAGTTTAGCGTTAAATTAATGTAAAATTCTGATTTAAATAAATCAAAGTTTGTATTTGAACTTACTTTCTGGGATTTTAAATAATTTGGCAATAATTTGATGAGTTTTAGTTTAACAAATTAATATACATTTAAAACTTACTTCCTGGTAATATGTAAATTAATTAATAATCAGTTATATCGATTTATAATCCAGGTAACGAACTTCGTACTTACAATCTGATGATCGATATAGTTTATGCAATGATAAAATATTATTGAGCACCGATACACAATATATATCTGAACATACATAATCATATTCTAACTCACCCACTGCATGTAGTGAAGTTTATAAATCGTTAGCAATAAGAAACTTAATCTTAATTTAACAAAGGAACAAAATTTATACTCACTCACTGATAATTAATTAGGATGTTTAGACCAATTTTTATTGTAAATTCTGGAATATGCGTAGTTTAACTTACTTTCTAGTAAATTAAATTATTCTTTAGAAAGAATTCATTGAAAAAAATTAATATGCCATGGCAAAACTTTCTACTTACAATCTAGTAATTATTATAATTAGCATAATCATTTTTTATAAGACTCAGATTTAGTACATAGTCGAAATTTAATTAGATAACATTTAGCATTATCTGATTTAATGAGAATATGCTTTGTCAAAATTATATTTACCCGCTTATTGTAATTTTTAACAATTTGAATCAAATGATTTTTGAGTAAGACTTATTAGTTTAGTTTAGCAAATAAATATTTATATAATCAAATTTATACTCACTCACTATATGTTTGATATAATTTAAAAATTATTTAGAATCAATTCTTCATAAAATTGATTCAATATAAATCGAACTTACTTGCTAATACATGTTAAAATATAATTGTTAGTATATATAAAATCTAATTAACGTATGCATTCGAACTTAATACTCACAAACTAGAAGATGCATAATTTATATATTAATAAAATAATCAATATAATATTCGAGCTTTTTTTCCTTTTTTTTACTTACATCCTGGGAGTTGATACAATTTATATATTAAATATTGGATTATTTCTAATTTCTAAAAAAATTCATACTCACGTGCTAATTTAAACAATTTATATAGCACAAATTCTTAGTTAGGTTTTATGTTCGTGATTTAATTTCACTGATTAACATTAATATAACATCTTCATACTCACGCACTATTTGAAAGTTATTTAGTTGTTGCATTTAAATTTTCATCATTATATAAACTTTAATTTAAAAAGTAACAAATTTTATACTTACATTCTTATTTAATTTGGTATATTTATTATTATGCAATTATATAGAACATATTTAATGAATTTACGTTATGAAATATTTTGGCAAATCAATACTCACTGTTGGAAAATGTCACTGATAGTTGATGTAATTATTGAAAGTATGGTTTAGCACAAGTTATTATAAACAAAATATGCAGCTAATCTTAAATTTACCTTCTAAAAGGTAATATAATTTATATTTATATATTCATTTAAAATATTATTTCATTAATTCTTTGCGAAATTTTAATTTAATACTACACTTACGAGCTGGTAATTGAAATATTATTGTTTAGCACCAATAAATTATTGAATTCTGAATATGATTAATCGTATTCTATACTCACGTAATGGTAATAGGGTTAGAGTTAGAGTTAGGGCTGGTACGTAAAAGATGTATTTATTAAAATATTTGATAGTCAAGTCATTGTTAAGAATTAATATAACAAATTTCTGTGATAAAACTTTATACTTACGTCCTAATAGTTGATGTAGTCGTTATTTAGCATTAATTTATTGATATTCCTAATTAAACTATGCTATACTCGCGTTCTATTATTAATTATATAAAGTATTATTATTTTATTTTAACACTATGATTAAGCAAATAAGAATAAATATATATATGTTCAAACTTACATCTGGCAATTTAGGAAATTGTTTTAATAATTTAGTGTAGTTGAAGACTTGGGATTTCAACAATTGCATTTCTTGTGAAATTCAATAAAAGAGTAATAAAACACCTGTATGTGATCTACCTCATCTAACTTTTTACAAATTTCTTCAATGTCAGGACGTTTATCTGGTTCACCATTCCAAGCAGCATCATAAAGATTTTTGAAATCAATAGGAGTTCCTTCAATTGTAGTTTCTCGTTCACCTTTGACCAGACGGAATGCCATTATTGTTATGTTATTTTTCAAAGCTCTAAAAGGAGGTTCGCCACTTGACAATTCCCAGAAAAGAACACCAAGACTATAGATATCTGAATACTTATTCCACTTATACTTGAACGGATCTGGGAGGTATTTAGGATCAGAATATTCACATCTTCCATATACTCTATCTGCAATTGATTTTGTGTCATTATTCAATGACAAGGATAACCCGAAATCTGCAATAATCATTCTATCACCATGTACTAGTATGTTCTTATCGTGCTAAATTTTGACAATGTCCAGTATGTTAATAGTAAATAATAATTATATAAAAGAAATGAATAAAAATCACTTACAAGATCCCGATGAACAATATCTGCATTATGCAAACAATTAATCCCGCTAGAAATTTCTTTTGCCATTCTAATTTTAGTTAACCAATCTAATTTTGAAAAATTAGCTTTCAAATAACATTCAAGATCTCCACTGTTTGCGTACTGAAGTACCATGTAATAAACTTCTTTTTGAGGATCTAATTTAAGAGATTTCTAAATGACTAGATATTTAAAAATACAGTATATGTGTATCTATTTTATAAAATTAACATGCCTTGAGTAATTCCAATGAATCGTATTACATTATCGTGTTCAACTTTAGTAATGCACTTAACCTTGTAATTTGTAGTATTAAAATATAAGGATAATGATTGCAACGTGAATAAAATGTACTGTAACAATAATAACACATACTTCTTTAATAAAATCATTTAATGAATTTTCATCATCATGATCTAAAGTCTTCAGAGCCACAGTTTGATTTATATCTTTTAAATAAGCTTTATATATAACTCCAAATCCTCCTTTACCGATTTTTTTCTTGTCCTCAAATGAAGTATATTCGAATTTTTGTCTAAAAGTCAATTTTTTAAACAAATCTTTACAAAATAGTTCTAACTGAATATGGTCTAACTTTTTGCAAATTTCTTTGATGTCAGGACAACTATCTGGTTTACTATTCCAAGCAGCGCAATAAAGATTTTTGAAATCAACAGGAGTTCCTTCAATTGGAGTTTCTCGATCACCTTTCAAAGCTTTAAAAGGAGGTACGCCACTTGACAGTTCCCAAAAAAGAACACCAAGACTATAGATATCTGAATACTTGTCCCATTTATATGTGAGCGGACTTTGGAGGTATTGTGGATCAGAATATTCCCATCTTCTATATATTCTACTTGTTATAGATTTTGAACTGTTATCTAATGACTCGGATAAACCAAAGTCTGTAATAATCAGTCTACTATCATGTACTAATATACTCTTGTCGTGCTAAATTTTGTGTGTCCAGTAATGTTAATAATAAGTAAATAATAATAATTATATAAAAAGAAATAAAGAAAAGTCACTTACAAGATTCTGATGAACAATATTTGAACTATGCAAGCAATTAATCCCATTAGAAATTTCTTTTGCCATTCTAATTTTAGTTGACCAATCTAATTTTGAAAAATGATCATTCAAATAACATTGAAGATCTCCATTGTTTGCGTACTGAAAAATCATATAATAATGTCCTTCTTTAGGACCTAATTTGTGAATTTAAGAGACTTTTTAATGATTAGATATTTAAGAATATATGTTTATCTATTTTATAAAAATTTAACATGCCATGAGCAATTCCAAAGAATTTTATTATATTATCATATTTAACTTTAGTAGTGCGTTTAACCTTGTAATTTGTAATATTAAAACATAAAGTATTATGATTGCAATGTGAATAAAATGTATTGTAACAAAAATAATACATACATCTCTAATAAAATTGTCTAATAAATCATCATCATCATAATCTAAAGTCTCCAAAGCCACAGTTTGTTTTATATCTTTTAAATAAGCTTTATATATAATTTCAAACTCTCCTTTACCGATTTCTGTCTTGTTCTCAAGAGAAGCATATTCAAATCTTTTAAATAAATTTTTATAAACTGGTTGCAACTGTATATGTTTTAACTCGTCACAAATTTTTTCTATGTTAGGACGTTTATCTGGTTTACAATTCCAAGCAGCGCAATAAAGATTTTTGAAATCAATAGGAGTTCCTTCAATTGGAGTTTCTCGTTCACCTTTGATTACTTGACGTGTTTTCAAAGCTATAAAAGGAGGTATACCACTTGACAATTCCCAAAAAAGAACACCAAGACTATAGATATCTGAATGATTTTCCTATTTATATGCAAACGGACTTTGGAGGTATTATGGATCAGAGTATTCCCACTTTCCATATACTTTACTTGTTACAGATTTTGAGCTGTTATTTAATAACTTGGATAAACCAAAGTCTGTAATAATCATTTTACCACCATGTACTAGTATATTCTTATCGTACTAAATTTTATCAATATTGTATGTCCGGTATGTTAATAATAAGTAAATAATAATCATATAAAAGAAATAAAGAAAAGTTACTTACAAGATCCCGATGAACAATATTTGCACTATGCAAACATTTAATCCCATCAGAAATTTCTTTTGCCATTCTAATTTTAGTTGGCCAATCTAATTCTGAAAAATGATTATTCAAATAACATTGAAGATCACTGTTCACATACTGAAGAACTATATATGTTTTGGTTTCAGACTCTAATTTATGAATTTTAAGAGACATTTCAATGATTAGATAACTTATTTAAGAATATTTTTAATAAAATGCACCTATAATGTTTTATATCTATGTATTTAATATCTCAAAAATTAGGAAATTAATCAGTAAGAGGTGGCTTAAGTGAAAATGTTCTTATGCCCCTAAAACCTTTTCTAACTCTAAATCTAACCTTAAGTCTAGTGATTTGAACCAGTTGGGCTATAATCGGTTAACCAAACCGAATTGAATAAATTTCGGGTAACCAGTTGAGTAAATTCTTAATCAGTTGACCCATACAACCAGTAAAGTATCAATAATCGGTTGACAAAATGTAAATGATATCAAGAAAGAGCAAATAGTTCGAAAATGAATGAACATAAAATTTTGAGTAAGGTCCAAGAACTTCCGAGGGTAAAGCGTGAAGTAATCTTAATTAGTTGTAATCAGTTGACATTAAATATTTCGGTTCGGTTACCCAACTAAGGAATTTTTTCTCAGTTCAAATCACTACATATACGCACCTGTGGTGGTTTTGCACCTATTGTATTTTTTATTGTATTTTTTAGATTTTTATAAGTTTTTATAAAAATCTAAAAAACATAATAAAAAATACAATAGGTGCAAAACTACTACAGGTGCGTATATGTTTATCATTTTATAAAAATTAACATGCCTTGGATAATTCCAAAGAATTGGATTATATTATCGTGTTTAACTGTGCATTTATTAACCTTGCAATTGTAATATTAATGTTAAAATAGAAAGGATTATGATTGCAATGTGAATAATATGTACTATAGCAAAAATAGTATATACTTTTTTAATAAGATCGCCTATTGAATTTTCGTCATAATAATATAAAGTCTTCAAAGCCACAGTTTGTTTTATATCTTTTAAATAAGCTTTATACATAACTCCAAACCTTCCTTTACCGATTTCTGTCTTGTTCTCAAAAGAATCATATTCAAAATTTTGTCCAAAAGCAATTTCTTTAAGCAAATCTTTACTTGACATGTTTATAAAAATTTAAGAGAAATTCAAAATTCCCATCTGTTATTGGTTAGGTGTAATATCTGTTTTAATTAAGAGATCAAGATAATCCGATGTTCGATGATTATTAAGTGATCAAGATGTTCAATGATAATCCGATGTTCGATGAAAACTCAACCAATTAAAATAAAATAAAAAATTCATTAAATTTGATTAGCACTCAAAGTTAGTAAACAAACTTGAATACTGTATCTTAAAAAATTAAAACTAGACCATATTTTCTTCTAAAATTTGAACTTAATCAAACTCGATAAAAAATTTTTTATTTTAATTCTCTGACAGTATAATCCGAATAAAAAAAAAATTTATTAAATTTTATCACTAAGTTATCAAGATATCTTCAGTTAAACATTTAAAAAACTCAACCCACCTATCAAAATAAAAGCTACGCCAAATTTTTTTCTAAACTTTGAACAATGATATCTCAGCAATCACCTAATCAAATTCAATGAAAAATTTTTTTTATTTCAATTCTTTGGGACAGTAGAATTTGAATAAAAAAAATTCATTGAATTTGATTAGGTAGTTGTCAAGATACTTTCGTTCAAAGTTTTTAAAAAACGTCTATTAAAATAAAATTGCGCTAAATTTTTTCTAAACTTTGAACAAAGATATTTCGACAACTACCTGATCAAATTCGGTGAAAATTTTTTTATTTCAATTCTCTTTAATTTTATAATTCGAATAAAAAAAATTTCATCGAATTTGATTAGGTAGTTGTCGAGATATCTTTGTTTAAAGTTTAAAAAAAAATTTAACACAACTTTATTTTAATAGACGTTTTTTAAGTTTTTTAAAAACTTTGAACGAAGGTATCTTGACAACTACCTAATTAAATTCAATGAATTTTTTTATTCAAATTCCACTGTCCCAAAGAATTGAAATAAAAAAAAATCATCGAATTTATTAGGTGGTTGCTGAGATATTACCGTTCAAAGTTTAGAAAAAAATTTGGCTTAGCTTTTATTTTGATAGGTGGGTTGAGTTTTTTAAATGTTTAACTGAAGATATCTCGACAACTACGCGATAAAATTCAATAAATTTTTTTTTTTTTTATTCGATTATACTGTCCCAGAGAATTAAAATAAAAAAAATTTTATCGAGTTTGATTAGGTGGTTGCTGAGATAACTTTGTTCAAAGTTTGGAAGAAAATTTGGTCTAGTTTTAATTTTTTAAGACATTCAAGTTGTTTACTAACTTTGAGCAAATTTATCTCAACAACCAGCTAATCAAATTCGATGATTTTTTTATTTATTTTAATTCTCTTGATTAAAATTTTTTTTATTTAATTTAATCACGTTGTTGTCGAGATATATTCGCTCAAAGTTTAATTTACAGGGGATATTAATAGTAAAATTGGGATTGGTTGAGTTTGCATGGACAATCATCGTTGATGCACTCTGGAAATAATTACACAAAGTTTTACTTGGCTGAATTTAGGGTTTAGGCAGATGTCATCAACAACTATTGCTAATGCTATTAAAGAGCGTGGAAAAATAAATGTGCGTGAGAAAGTAATACAGTAAATAGATAATAAGGTAAAAATTATTAATGCTTATTAATATTAAATAACTTGTTTAGATATAGCGATAGTGTTATGCATAAAGTGTCGGGAGGTAAAAGGTTGGATAGGTGATCACTTTGATCTTTTTTTTCATATCGGTATTCAAAAATAATATTTTTATTATAATATAATAAAATTCATATGAATTGTTTTTCAATTGCTCTTCCTTGGATTTGCTATTGCCACTGCATTATTCTATTCATATCAATTATTAATTAGTTACGTCGATTATACATAGTTGAATCGAAAAAATTGATTTTTCTTATTAATTATCGCATATTATATTGGACAAGTCACCTTTACAGTCGATTGAAAAGTAAATCAAATTTTCATTAATTAAATACCGTGTATATATATAAAGTAATATACAAACTAGTATAATCAACTCTTTATACATATATGTATACCTTTTCCTTTTTTTTATTCAATGCTACGTCTTTCGTGGTATTGACTATACGATTATATGCAACACCGTATACAGTAACGATAATAAGTTAATCATATGTAGCGATAGAGATAGTATACGTATCAAGTATGATATATTTTAATACGTAATGATTAACTTTATCATTATCGTTATTACGTATACATTTTGATAAATTTATGTTATTTTTTTTCGGGTATCCGTGATATAAACTTATAATACTGGAGTAAAAATTTAACCTTAATACTGCTTAATGTTTTTTTTTCATTTATATCAGTACCATAACCGTCTGGATTCTGGATATATCGAACATGATATAACATAAGTTATGTCAAATTATGATTCCAAAAAGTTTTATGTCAATTTAGAATTAACATGAATTCCAAAGCGACATATAACAATTCCCGTATGTTGGATTAAATTTTCGTGGGTTAGTGCAAAGGCTACTTATGACGAAGAAATTATTTTTATAATTCACGTGTATTGGAATTGAATAATTATTGTATTTTTTGACAGCAGTTTTATAAAAACGGAGATTCAAGTGTATATTATGATAATTAGGACTTTAATCAAATAATTAAATTAAAATTTTCCATTTTTGTATTTTTTTTTTTTACATGACGACATCTATTAACGTAATAATAATACGAATTTATATTTATATATTAAAGAAAATAAAGTATATTGATGTGTCATTCGGCTAATTTTTTTACTTGAAAATGTTTCATTAATATTATCCTATAATTATAGCTTATACGTAAATGAAGTTATGTTAACTATATTAAAGTTTATTTGAATCAAATAAAGTTATTATATAACTATTGCATTTCTTATTTTTTTTTTCAACAAAAACTAAAAGACTAGCATTCGTAAAAATAAATCGTGTCTTCATCGTGTTTTATTAAATGCTAATATTTCATTTTCTCTTTGTTATATTTTGATAGAATATGAAACCAAAGAAGAAAAAAGAAAAAAAAAGAAAAAGAGAAGGAAAAAAAGAATTGTAAATTCTTGTTTATTATTCAGTTGCAACTCGTAAATATTGTACGAAAATCATCATTTTTCTTGATATTTTAGTTTAAGCCCGCTATATATTCCACCTGCCAGAAAAGAAGATGTGGAAGGTCCAGTATTAAAAGTTATCCAATATAAATATGAATTTAACCTTGACTGGTATCTGTTAACCTTCAAAGGTAAGTTTAAAAGAAAATAATAATTTACTTTTCCTATTTTTTTTTTATTTTTATTTTTTATTTTTGATATCTTTTGATTTAGACCAATTGAACCGGCCACAATGGCAACAATATAGAAATTTGGTTGGATGTGACAAACTAATTACGGACTTTTGGGGGCGTGAAGAAGCTGGAGCTTCTCCAATGGATGGCCCTTTCGGGTCATCAAAATTCTTACGTTTAATGCCTAATAATGATAGAAACAATGACAATGTAATTAACTATAAATGCTATTTTTATATTTTCCTATGTTTTTGTTTTTAAATGAAATCTTTAAAATTTGCTATTAGGTTTATTTGAAAGATCTTAAGATGTCGGAGGAGCGTAATGATGCAATAACTCAAATTCAAGAGTATGATTTAATATTATTATTTATCATTTTGATTTTTAGTTATTATTTTATCTAAATTCTTATTATATAGGAACGCTACGGGAATCTTAAATATGAACAAGTAATTAGTTAATATAATAGTACGGTATTATTTATGCCTAAACATTTATGCTTTTTTTTTTTTTTTT
>CAJVPM010001962.1:0-10813 GCA_910592325.1 Scutellospora calospora | reverse complement strand
AGCCAGAAAGTTATATTTTCGGGCGACAGCAAAGAAAAAGCACAACAACCAAAACTTTCTTTAAACCCCTTAAATGTTTGCTCAAAACCCTTAAACAATTGGCTTAGCATCGATTCTGGTCATGTGATGGGATCTACAGATCTCTCGCGATAATACCCGCTCCCGTGACTGTGTCACGGTCGCTTATCATTTAGGATCGTCTTTATTAGTGAAATGGATGAAACAAACAAAAAAAAAGCAAACAATCCTTTTTACTTCTAGATTAAATGGGAAAGAACCACTAATTAATCCTACTTACACTCCTAATGTAAGCACCATTAAAGATTAAAGCTGACCAGAATTTCTTTTACATTTGAAAAAACAAAAGGAACAACTTCAATCAATATGGAATGGGAAGAATTTTATTATAGAATAAATCATGTAAAAACAATTTATAAGCAAATTATGAAAGTTTACGTAGCAAGAAAATTAATCAAATGATTAAAGACTCAATACCTAACTATAGTACTCTTAAAAGCAATCTGTGTGAATTTTCACGCTGGAAAAAATTTTATAAATTAATTGTTTTATTAATAGAAGATCCCACATTAAAAGAAAAGAAAATTCCATTAGAATTTTGTTTTCAGAAATTTAGTGTGTACACTATTTGATTTCTTATATGTAAGTTATAAATCAGGTAATTGTACATGATATACAAAAAATACAGCAATTATAAAAAGGGAAAAAAATTTGGTTAAAATTTAGAGATATTTTTCTATATTACTTTAATACTAAATATAATTGTTGTGCAAAAAAAGGCCGATTTCAAACAATGGAATCGATTCTAACTTATAAAGTGGATCTAAAAATGTGTTCATTTCTAAGGTCGCGATCATTGATTAATTCGGATTTACGGGGCGAAACTGACAAAGTAGTTTCGCCTTCTAGACTGATGCAAAGACTGCTGATCTATGATCTAGGATTAAATGGGGGCGGTTTAGTGACAGATCAGATGGACAGATTATAAATATGGCGCGAACACTCTAAAGACATCCAAAGTCGTTACTATTCAATGAATATTTGGAAAAATCTTAAAAAAAAATCAATAACTTGCTGGTTCTATGATATTTCACGTGTATAATTAAAAAATAGCAATTATTATTATTATTTTTACAAGGTCTAATTTCAAAAATAAATAAATAAAAATAAAACGATACATATTTCTCTAAATAATTATTGGTTAATTCGGATAGCAAGGGCGAAAATTTTTGATGGGGCTTTGGAGATTATTAAAATAAAATGACAATGAAATCAGTTATATTTAAATTTATATATTTTTCGATCATAGGATTATAAGAATATAATTTTTATTAATTAAAAAAAAAAAAAAATTAATGATTTATAGGCGGGTTCATAACGGTTTCATAGGCATAATATGCATAATAATAAAACAAGAAATTTTCCCATAAATAAAAATTTTTTTTCATTGCTCAGGGTTCCATATCATTCATCGATACCTTAATTCACAGACAATCCAATCAATCAACTAATCAATAATTAAGATCAATACGACTTTTCATGAGCAACTTATAACTAAAAGAAAAACAATTGGCCAATCAAATTCAATCATACAATTCGATTTTACTTCGTGCAATCACTTAAATGATCTTAAATGAAATGATTGGATTAAATTTATGAATTCTTATCATCTAATTTTAATAGTCACCAAATCAAAAAAAAATCCCATATGTAAACCGTCAACAATTTAATGATCAGATAATTTATCTTAATTAAATATTTACTACGGTTATATTCGGATAACAGATGACCAAATCTACCCAATAGTGATAACAGTGATTTGAAACCCATAAAATTCCGTTATAACGTTGAAAGGGGGATGAGAGTCACACAAGATGATAACTAACAACTAATCACACCGCCAATCCTGCTAAATATGCTAAATACGATCTACTCTAAACTTAAAAGTCGTCGATTGAGTAATTAGGGTTGGTTCCAGAATTTTACTATTAGGATTTCGAAGTTTTGGAACTCAATTCTTTTTATTGTAGATCCTAGATATTTTAACGAATAGGTAAATTACGAAAGTTCCTAGGGATTTTTAAGACTTTCAGGATCATTCCGTTGTACTTCCGGCGTGGAAAATTACGTAAGATTCCACGTGGTACATAAATATGTAATGATAGCAGAAATTTAACGTTAATATTTCGTTTTTATAAACAGCATTATAATGGACTTTGTATCACTTTGAATAGAAATTCCGCTACATCCTAGATAATTAACCTTTTATATTTTTATTGATCTTAATTGAATAATATAATAAAATAAATTTTAAGCCTAAAATTACTTGCATAAAATACAGCCTAACCGCATTAACATATTATAAAGCCAACTTCTCGATTTAAATTTGTTGTAGTTGTTGAGACAGAAAAGCGCTATTCCCATATTCTTTAAATAAATTTATCTCGAGCGAAAATAATGTTTATATACTGATCTGTGATCATAATCATATGAGATTAACCAATTACATTTAAGTTCTTTCTGTGGTACAATGTTACGGCGGAAGTCAAATTTTTATTAAATGTATATTAGCCTAAAATACAGTATGATACGATACAAAGAGGATTTCTGGCTATTAATAACATTATATCCAAATATATTAATAGCAGTGTTTCGGGCGAAATTATTTTTGAGTTTCGCCCTATAAGTCCGAAATTAATTTCGCCCAATTTTGATATGCAAAATTGAATTTCGCCCGAAACACTAATTAATAGTCTCGATAATTTAAAATTTAAGAGCCAAGGTTGAACTTCGTATACATATGTGTTCATTATATCTAGGCTATTGTAATTAATCTAAACAACAAATTGAACAACAAATAGTATTCTAACTAAATAAGTTACAGAAGTTACAGGCTGAAGTAATTTTATAATTAACCATTTGTCTGTAACACCCGTGCTCGAATACATGACTTCCTGCCATTACTTCATCAATAAAATCTTTTATAATTTGTATTGCAGACATATCTAAAGGTTCAGGTCGGTTGCCAAAAGTTCAATGAATAATTATATCGAAAGGATGCGAAACTAAAATATTTGACTTTAAAACGAAGAAATTTAAATTTGCAGGAGCTTCTATTTCTGTATTTGTCTTTAACATGGCACGAAGCCATCATTACTTGTATGCCCGAATCCACGACTTCCAGCCATAATTTTGTTAATAAAATCTTTTATAATTTGTATTGCAGACATATACAAAAGTTCAAATCGGTTGGCACCAAAAAGTTCCATGCACAATTGGCTCGTAAGACTCAGTATACAAATCTGAAGCTTCGTCTTTTTTATTTTTTATATTCTATAATAGTCGATAAAAATCAGTTCGTGTTTAATCAGTGTTAGATATGATTGCGATTAGAAACGCGATTATGAAGCCTGAAAAGTTTATCTTACATGAGATTCCGTCAAAACCATCAACCTATTGACCGATCCTTATTGACTGATTCCTTATGTAGTTCATTCATTGAATTTCCTCTTTTTAGAACTCAGAAATATTCAAACGAAGTAAGTTTATTGACTGACCATGGTAGTTGAGATCAAAAAAAAAAATAGCTTTTTAGAAAATCGTAAAAGAAATTATCAGTTAAAATTCTACATGTAACTTATAAAAATTAGAATTAATTATTGATTATTTATATATTGTAGCATATGACAATTAGCATCACATGGTGTCACTAGTTGCCATCGTCTATGTTTTATTGTAAATATTTTCATATTTAAAATAAATTTAGGGAATTGTTATTCATACCTCCTATTTTTGTTATTCATACCCCCATGTAAAAATATGCATCTGATCACGTGACCCAATATTTGAAATAAAAATCCGATTGGATATTAATTTGAACATGTGATCAGTGCTAAATTTTATTATCATGTGACATACACTATTAATATACAACAACGCGAAGTTAAACAAACATCCTCTAAAAGTTTTCTTATCCGTTTTAATTATTTAACAGTATTATTTGTCACAGATCATAACGAAATTGAATTAAAATAAAAGGAGAGTTTCCATTTAGCTCTCTAAAACCTACTTATGCTTGTTTATTATAAACTCTACTCTAAAACTAACCTTTAACTCTAACCCTAACTTTAAAAAATACGCTTTAAAAATTTTTATATTTCGATGGTTTGTCTATTTTTTACATTGTACAATATTTCATTTTGATCCAATTTCATTTTAATCCATCACATTATTTAATTCAGTTAGCATTAAAATTGTTCTAGTCTATGATTAACATAATTTGACCCAACACTAAAAAATTTTTATACTATTAAATGGTTCTAATTTCTGCTACTAGCAATACATAGCAAATATTTGCCTCATTTCTAAATTCTTAGTCTTCCCGATTATCTTGTATAATAGAAGACAATAGAATTATATATTTTTTATTAATACCAAAAGTACTTTAATCTGTATAAATAAGCTATTCAAACAATAGATTTACATTAGCAAATTATACTATATAATGTCTATAAATATTATACCTACATGACGATAATAGCTTTGCCGGCTAATAATGACTAAACTAGCAGTAGTTGGCCAAAGATTTTTTTAAAAACTGATTAATTGATATATCGAAATTGTTTGGATATAACTGTGTAATACTAATTACAAGATTAAAGTATGATACTGTATTAAACAACTAGTCGATTAGCAACTAATTGATTAACTAACTAATCGATTAATCAGTTAATCAATTAACCATTCGATAATAGATTAGTTGTCTAATAAAATTATCAATCATTATTTGACAACTCGATTAACTAATTGATTAATCGATTTCGATTTAGATCACTATGTCTATCAAATAAATATCTATATATATCTGAAACCTTAAAATTAAACAGCATAATTGACATTATAGAAGGCGCAACAATGCCTTTCCTAAAAAGCCCAATGTTAGTTAATATCAAAAGTATCACACATAATCATGAATATACAGTGCTGTGATATAAATATCTCCACTATAAAAAGATAATGAATATGTATTAGTAATAATGGGAATAAGAATAAGCGACATGAATAAATGGGTTTATAAAGGACGGAATAAAACAAAAGTAGCCTAATATATCTAGTAGAATAAACAAGAGAAAATGAAACCAAGATAAACTAGTAGACAGGTAAAAATAAACGTAACCAGAAATTGCATATGCATGTATGCATTTTCCTCTAAATCAAATGAATGTGAATAGTGCATGTACCAAATCGGGCATAAATCAAAAAAGGTTTCAGAATGGCAAGATAAAGGACAATCAGGTAATAGAAATTAGGGAGAAAAACCTATAGATAAAATGAAACTATTAGTAAAGTATTAGAGAAAGTGACAATATAAAAAGACAAGAAAAATGCATAATATACTAACCTTCTGAGCATGTTCATAAAAAATTATGTACTTAAAGGCAAAAAATTATAAAAATATATTTGATCTCTTTTACTAATAAAATAACGGTTAATAGTAGAAACAGAATAAGTAAAATATACTTCCCTTACTAACAATTCTGCTCAAAGCTCTGTTCACGAATTTGAACAAAAATAAAACTATATTATTATAAATTTTTATAACTATGTTTCCTCTATTTGGGAGTGCTGATGAACTTTATCAATATGCTCAAAGTTTCGCAAATTCATGTGGCTTTGTGTTGGTTAAGAAACGAACTTGTAAAGATCATCGTGGTAGATTGAAAAATATGGAATTGCGCTGTGATTAAGGTGGCATTTATATTAATTCCTTAAACCTCACTGAAGAAACATGCCGTAGACAAACAAGCACTAGGTTAATTGATTGTGCTTATGAAATGATCGATACTCGACGAAATAACTCATAGTATATAGAAATTCGGGATGAAAGACATAATCATGAATTGTCCGAAAACATGTTAGGATACCCAGTTGCCCGTCAACTCACTGAGCACTAGCTAGAAAGTGTTGTGGCAATGACTATTGCCAGATCACGGCCTCAAGAGATTATGTCAGCTCTTCTCCAAAACAATCTATCAATGCCCATTATTAATAGAGACATCTATAATATACGTGAACAACTACGCCAACAAAATCTAGCAGGCCGTACCCCAATTCAAGCACTCATCAATGAACTTAAGGAAGAAGATTACATATATGAGTATGAATGTGACAGTGCTGGTTGTGTTGTTTACCTTTTTTTTGCGCATAAGGAATCTGTCAATTTTACTTGTCAATATTCCTCTGTCCTCCTCATGGATTGTACTTATAGAACTAACAAATTCAAAATGCCCTTGCTGAATGTCGTCGGTATTACCAGCCTTAATACTACATTTTATTCATGCTTTGTTTTTATGAAAAGTGAAGATGAGGAAGACTATATGTGGGCTCTAACTCATATTATTCATTTGTTCGAAGGGATATCAAAACCTGGTATCATTGTTACTGATAGAGAGTTGTCACTTATGAATGCTTTTAAGGTAGTTTTTCCAAGTTCAACAAATTTATTATGCTTATGGCATATTAATAAAAACATTCTAAAAAATTGTAAGCCAAAATTCCCAAAAGAAACTGAAGATGGGTCAAGTAGTGAATGGAATACCTTTCTTGCAAAATGGAATGAAGTTGTTAATTCTGAAACCGAAGACGAATTTAATAAAGTATGGCAAACATTTCGTTCTACTTATACTAATAAGCCTTGCATTATAAATTACCTTGAGAAGACTTGGTTGCCATAGAAGAAAAATTTTATAAAAGCATGAACAAATTCATTTCTTTATCTGGGAACAACGGTAACTTCCCATATAGAAGGTGCATACGCAAATCTCAAAAAATATTTATAAACATCTGCAGGAAACCTCCATTAGGTTCATATGAAAATTTCTCTGGTAGTGGTTAACCAAAAAAATGAAATCGATTCTATGGTTGCAGCAAAGCGTATTCATTTTCCAGTTTTTGCACATAACAACCAATTTTATGCAAATGTTAGAGGTAAAGTTTCAAGCTTTGCCCTTAAAAAAATAAATGAGGAGTATAAAAAGGTATCTCGTGCAACTGTGCAGAATCCCCTACCACCATGTTCAGGTTCTTTTTCAAGAACAATGGGATTACCTTGTACCCATCATATTCAACATTTAGAAAACAGTCAGGGCTTAATACTTGAAGATATTCATATGCATTGGTGGATTCAAGGGTGACTACCAATACCACAACTTGAAAAAAATGGTAATATACTTCAACTGCTTTTACAAAATCTAGAACAAAGGTATAATGAATAGCCAGAACATCAACAGGCTGTAGCACAAGAGACATTAAATGACATGATCAACTCCTCATCAATGGCCTTGCAGAACTCCAATGTCGTACGTACTAAGGGACATCCTACTGGCGCTACTAATAATCAATCATCCAACTCAACTAGAAGAAATCTTTCTGGATTTGAGTTGGTAGAACAGAATATAAGGCAATGCTCTCTATGCCGACAGCCTGGACATAATGCCCGTACTTGTCTAAATAGGAGTAATACGAATCAAATAGATTAGTTCTTTTCCTTCATTCCTAATAATGTATGTATAAATTATCATTAGTGGATTTACATTAAATGAAAGGATTGGAACATTCAATTATAGAAATATCCCTTTAACATAATGCCTTATCATTTTTTTCTTGGTACAGTACCCACTTCTATGATAATACCCTATATATATACTTTAGTATTATCGTTATAACCAAGTATAGTTATATATACAGTATAATTAGAATGCTCTGAGATTTTTACTTCACAAAATACGATATGACTGCTACCTTGTTTAATCAATAAAGCTTAATACGAATGTTGAAAAGCTAAAAATAAATATTCATGACTTGATTAATTTATTTTACGCAGATTTAAAAATATCTGATGCTACTAAACTAACGTGAAAGTACCAATAATCCAATATATAATAACAGCACTTGCTGCTTTGCTCTGGTTTCTTAATATTCGTATCTAGCGCGATAGCTAGTAAAAAAATTTGAGCTGTTAAAATGAAGCATATATAATAATTTTAATAGTATATTACTATTAAGTTCTCTAATTAATGAAAAAGGATGACTTAAAATACATATATTCGGCTGTTGTAAAATTGCGAATACATATTCTACTCGTAAAAGGCCTAAATATAGTATGAAAGTAAATTTTTATTCGTCATTTGTAGAAGTTTATATAAAGTCTCTGATTTGTACTACATTATCACATAATCAATCACGTGAATATAATCACCCAATCACATTTAGCATATTAAATAGTGAGTCACGTGATCAGATGCATATTTTTACATGGGGGGTATGAATAACAAAAATAGGGGGTATGAATAACAATTCCCTAAATTTATTCAAAAAAAATTAATTTGTAAGATAAAAATTTACATTCTTTATTTATATTCTTTACTTTAAAACAAATTAAAAAGTTTCTATACAACAATTAAAAGGGCTCTTTATCAATCATTTCTTCATTTACCATTTGATTCATATGAACAATTTGACTTTACCACCATTGTCTTTTCTCTACATCATCTTTATTTGCTTCATCTTCTTCATCTTCGTTGTCATATTCATCAAAATTCTTTTCAATAAATAATATCAATTTATTATTTTTTCTTTCAAGCTTATAGTTTTCAGTAACAAGCTTCATAATATCGTCTTCTTTAGTTTTAAGATATTCTTTTTGAGATTTATTTTCTTTCCTTAAAGTCTCTAATTCAGTATATTCAATTTCTAACTAAAAATTAAACAAACAGTCAAAAAATCTTATTTAAATGTTTATTAAATTAATTTTCTTTAATATTCTTTAATATTTGATATTTACATTGTTACTTAAGATCCAATTATTACCAACACTCTTCTGATATTTGACCTGCAAGCTACTTAGTTGCTCTGCTGTCGACCCACGTAATAACAATTTTGATCTTAATTTCCTATTTTCGGTTTCTAAATCAATAATTTTTGTTCTAAGATTTGCTATTGATTGATGTTCATCATTACGTTCAAAACAAACTTTTTCACATTTTTGGTTAAGTCTTTTGCTTTTTTCTTCTTCAAATAGTTTGTTTTCTAACTCATCATAACGACAGTTTTCTGTATAGTAAAGCTACAAATATAAAATATAAATATAAATTTAATCAAATAGAACCTGTCATTAACTTATGTTGTATAATAAGTAATAAAATTACTTGTTCTAGTTTCTCAATCTTTATGTTTTTTGATTCAACTTCGATTTTCATTCGGTTTACTTGATTATTCAAATCCTCATTATCTAGTTCCATTTGTTTAACATTATTTGTCAATTTAGTTATTTCATTTTCAAACTCGGTAATTTTATCTTAATTGGTGCTAAGTTGATCCTTAAGAGATGTAATTTCGTTTTCTAATCTAATTAAAAATATTAATATTAAAAAAAATATATTGAAATAAAATCAAGTTGTAATATAAAAAATATTTTGCCTTCTAATTTTTTCATCGTATTCATTTTTTTCAACTTCAAATGCTTGCTTTAAGTCATGTTCCCTTACTGTCGCATCAAACTCATTTAAATTTTAAGACATTCTATCCATTTTTCGTAGTCACTGATTATGCTGTCTATAAAACCATGAAGCTCCTTTGATGTATTTCTTCTTTTTTGTCATTACATAAAACTGATACGAGAGTAAACATCAGCGATCAAACTGGGTATATCGTTTTTTTTTCTTTTAATGGTTTTTCTTGTTTTTTTCTTAATGATTTTACTTTTTTGGAAATCCATTTTTTTTTTTTTTACCCCTCAGATTTCATTTAATTAGTTTAAATATCATCACTGTGGTGATAAATGAAAATTAGGGTGATATCTGAATTTCATTTTCTTACTGAGAAAATATCAGATACTGGACAAATTCATCCTTCATTGTACCCAACATTCCGCCACTGGTCTGAGAATGTTTAGTTACTCAGTTATGAATTTGTCCGAAATTATCCAAATTTAAATAATAAAGTATAAAGTATAAGTTAGTATCATGTATAAAAAAATATAAAGAAAATTAAGTAAAATAACTTCTCTTTATACAGTATATATGTTTAAGAACGAAGATATTGGGACAAACTCAATAATGAGTTCATCAGAAAATATAAAGTATAAAAAAGTAAAGCTTTTTTAATCAATTTATAGAAACTTATCTCATGTTTTTGACTCATTTAAAACTGGTATTGTAAAACCTGTAATGTGACTAGGTTGGGTTCTTACCCTCTTTAGGTAAACTATCATATCAGAAAACCCTGAGGATAGTTTCCATTTTGAGAAAATGACGATTTAATGTTTGTGAACCCTAAATTTTACTCCTGAATTTTTGTTTTTTTAGATACGTATAAATACTAAGCAAACAACATCATGTGATTATACATTTATTGGCAAAACTAAAATAATTGAACCTAGGTGCTACACAAAAAATGCGCGGATAATCCTCAATTTTGGTTAGCTAAGAGCAAATCAAAAATTTTGGCTGAATTACTCAAAATTTTACTAATGAAATCACAGCCGCCCATTAAGTGAAAATTGTTCCTGAGCTGATTTTAGCGTAGCGCAGGCCTATTTCTTTGGAAATTTCTATTTTTAGAATGAAAAAGTTAAAAAGTTAATTCCGGCCAGAAATAAGTAATTATGTAATGCGGGCCAAAATTTTGCAGATCCACGGCTACAAGAGTAGAATCGCTATCCAAAAAAATTTCTAAGGTCACGTGATGTTGATCATTAATCGTAATTGTTTCATATCGTAATTGTTTTATATTGTCA
>CAJVPM010001961.1:0-10814 GCA_910592325.1 Scutellospora calospora | reverse complement strand
AAAAAAAAAAAAAAAAAAAAACAAAAAAACTTATTTATATCTACCTTGACTTGTATTTTTTTAAATTATAGTTTTTTATTAAATTAGATATTAATTAACTTAACTATTAAATTCTATACTACTTTACTAACTTAGAGTTTTTACTATGCAGATCTTTTATACTTATATATTCTATTAAGATTTATTTGTATAATAGTTATTATACTATTAATATCTGAATAATTTGTTAAACTTAACTTATAAAGTTACAACTCTTAGAAACAAACAAAGTTTACTATATTAGTTAAAATTCAAAGTCTGAGTATATTCAAATTTTGTTGATAGTAAAATTTGAACTCCAAATTTCTGCATAGTAATTTGGCAACCTAATACTATAATAGGATTATTAAACTTTTATATTATAATTTTTATATGTTATATTATACTATATATATATATTTTTTTATTTAGCAATTAATATTTTATAATATTTATATGCTAATTATTATTAATTTATAAGAAGAGATAAAATGCAGATGATATTATTTATTTACTATAAAATTAATATTATTAAGTTTTACTCTTTTTATTATTAAAAACTAATATATAGTATTATTAAGTTTCACTCTTTTTATTCTTTATAATAAAGAATAAATTTTCTCTTTTTTATTATTATTATTACAAAAATAATTTATAAATTATTTTGCTATACAATAATATAATTTTATATTACAGATAATTTTTTTATTTTTTTGATTACTTCAAGAATTCTATATTAAAAAATAACTAACTAATCAAATAGTTTTTTACAAAATCTTTATTAATTTAAGAATAAAGTAGCAATTATATATTCATTAATATAGTAATTATTCTAAATTTGTGCATAGATTTGGTATAATATAAAATCTTCAGATTGTTCTTTATTATTGTTATAATAGTAATTATAATAAGTATAATACTAATTATGATAGCAAATATTCAATTAAAAAGTTATTACTATATAGTAATATTTTAAAACAGAGTATATTTTAAATATTATCTATTAGATTACTATTAGTAATATTAAAAAATTGTGAAACAAGTTTTTTTTTTGCTTATTATATACTTTAGATTATAAAATAAATAATTTCTAATAATTTTTTTTAGTTTGAATAATAGTAGATTAATATAATAAACTAGTAATTTTACTATATAAAAACTTATATAAAATATTACTAATATGATACTATACTATCTAGTTTAAGATATTTTATAATTAGAATATAGTTTGTTATATTTTTTATTTAGTTGCTTTCATTTGACTTAACTATATATTATAGTTTAAGTTAACTTTTTTATTTTCTTTTCTAAAATCTTTTAAGTTCTTATTAATAAATTTTTAGTAATATATAATTCTTATTAATTTTTTTTATTTTTAAGGCTATCTCCTTGGCTAATTAAATTTTATTAATTTGTTATTATGAAGTTACTAAAATAGTAATCTCCTAAGATTTTATAATTATATGGTTCACCAAGTCACTTCTCATCAAAAATCATGTACTTTTTAAAAAATTTATAAAATCTTAAGTTTAAATATTTTTTAAAAATGTAACTAATAAAAACTATTATTTTTCATTAGTTCTATCAAAATTATCAGTTAGAATTTTTAAAAAAGTTTGAGATTTAATGTTATAAGTGTTTAAAGCTACTATGTTTTCAAAATTTTGGTATTTAATATAAAAAATTTAAAAAAAATTTTTTTAAAATTTTTTTATCCAATCAAAATTAGTATATAGTGCATTCTGATTGGTTAAAAAGCATTTATATATACCCAAAATTTGGTGCACTTGATGAGAAGTGACTTGGAGCACCATATAATGAATGTATAACAAGCTATATATATAACTTTAATCATTATTTAATTTAAGTAGTTTGTTATATAAATGATTAACTATTTGTTAGTTCTATACTATGCTACTATATCTGCAACTTACCTGTAGATTACCTATTTAAACACTCTGATCATTAACTCTTTCTCTCATTTTAAATTAATGTCACTACTACATATGATTGCTTAAACTAGCTAACTTGCTTGTGAATTCATTTATCTATGACTTAGATTTTCTTAGAATATATTTTTTTAGCATATTGTGAGCTGCAGAGCTCCAGTTAACTTCAAAAATAAATTCTACTAGAGTGGTCATATATCTATTTTATAGATTCATCTAGATTATACCCTAGTTAATATTTGTACAAACTCAGTTTCTGCTATAGCTCTTCACTAGATTAGACTTCTAAAATTCTAGCTAGATATTTCATGAAGTAGATCCTCTCAATTTTATAATTCTTATTAATTATATTTTTATCATTATATTTATCATATATTTTATTAATATATTACTAGTTTATAACAATTTTTCTACTTGAATCTTTAATTATATTAATATAATATTATATATAATCTTATAAATATATGTATTTTTAAGGATCAAATAATTATTTTTTAGTATATTTTGTGATTAGTTATAATATCATAAAAATGTAATTTGTAAAAGATAAAATATTATTTTATATAGAGAAATATTTCACGGCCCCTATTGTTTACCCGTGATGATATTTTTACGATGACGTCATTACGTCATCGTGAAATATAATAGATATTTCACGGTGTGTCATGAACATCATTAATTTATCACAGTTACGCCGTGATTATTCACAACAGCCCGTGAAATATCTATTACATAAAGGCATCTTGACTTGAGACAATATTAAATATCTTTCTTACTCTCTAATAAATAATAATAACTAAATTAATATTTCACAAAATCCTTACTACGGAAACTAATAAATGACAATTACTCCTCCTGAATTATTATAACCTGTCTAGCTATTGTATCCTAAAATACAGGATAAGCTGTAGTTTATTTGCTTACAAAGTAGTGAAGACTGTTGTGGTTATCATCCAACTATCCTGAAGAACTATGAATAAGTTGTAGTTATCATTGTCAATTACCGAAGTAGTATAGTAATTGAGGTTGGAATTAATAAGAGTTAGTAAGAACTGAATATTAGAACAAGATGATTTAAGGAAGAATGCTTACCTAAGGTCACCAAGCCTACTTGCCAAATCTAACTGGTTCCGTCCACTTCACTGACACTCGGTTTGCCAAATAGATCATTTTACCAACATACAGTATTAGCCCGGTTTAGGGTTAGGTTAGTGTTGGCAGGTTTTTATCGGTGAAATGATTGTCGATGAAATGACTGTTGGTAAAATGACACGGATCCAATCTCTAATGACTAAGCCACCTGTAAGACTCCAAAGATTAGGTTATTGAGTGTTGAGGTTACAAAACGCCAGTTAGCTATATCAAATCATTTCATTTATTCATCTATAGAAAAAAAAATTAGCAAATGATGTTAATACATATTCTTGACAATGTTTAGTTGGTATTAGCTAAAATACTAGCTAATTTCAATAATATTATTCTTTTTAAGAAAATAGCTTTCAAATATTATACTGAATTTTTAAGCTCAAATTTTTATAGTAATTCTTTACAAATAACATATTACTTTGTATTTACGTTCCTGGTTTTAGCAGACACTGCATGATCTCAAGAAATTATAAACTTGAATTGCAGATTTCAGTATTAACGCTCTGCTCTTTTTACTTACTCTGTTATAATTAAATTTAATGAATAACATTAAATTATAACAAAAATTAAAATCTACTTGCACCTCCAATACCAACACGTAATAGTAGTTTAAAGATCCCATTAGAATTGCCGATTTTTGGTAATGATTTATGTTTGAGTTTATTCATTACAACACCAATAACATTATAATAACAAAAGCCAACATAAAATATTCCGCTAAAATTATTCATATCTGCTGATTTCGATAATGAACTAATAATGCCTAATTTTCATCATTTTCAACTCCAATTTCATGACGATAATATCGAAGAAGAATCCGTCAGAAAATGTAATTTTGAATAAAAAAAATACTGTTTCGTAGAAGCTATTTCATATATACTGTATGCATAGATAGTTGACTAATACATGAATGATCCTGGAGCCCAATTAATCCGGTAACATTATCCATGGCCCAGTTAGTGGATGTTAGACGGGTCACTCGAGTGGTACTATTATTAGGTAAGTTACCATTAACAAATATAAAACTTAATTGTGAAATTTTAGACTTTTCTAATTTACCAACCTTGCTTGTAATTTATGTTCTACCTCGAACTTTCGTAAATTTCTGCATATAATTAGAATCTTATACTATAAATGTAAAATCTTAATCTTAATGCTGGCCAAATTGTTCTTAACATACGTAGTAATTTGATAATTTGCCTATGTGGTTAGGTAACATACGGATAATCCTATCCCTTAGAAAGTACAATTTTGATCATTCCAAATACATGCGAAAGAAAAGACTTGAGAAAAAATTTTAATTTGATCTCGATGTATAAAATGAGAATTGAACTTTACATATAATATGCAAATTATTCCTAACATTCTACGTATCTTGTTTTTTTTGTTTATATTACGTTTCTTTTTTTAGAAGTTTGTATTACGACAGATAATGCATTTAATAAAACTATATAAACAATTTTATTGTTGTATACTTTTCGATTAAGTTAATTCTATTCAAAATGTCTGTAAAATTTTTTGAAAAACTTTCAAATGATTACCTAGAGCTTCTTTATGACAAAGAAGATTTTAATGTAATCATTAATGTTGGTAACCCTTCAAATACTACGGTATTCCAAGCACATTCCGCCATTTTAAAATATAGATCTTTATATTTTCGTGAGAAATTATCAAATAATTACAAAGATAAAAATTATATTAAAACGATCGATTTAGAACATGTCTCTGCTCAGTTATTCGATGTTATTATTAAGTAAGTTAACTTATATTTTGTATTACGTTCTATAACAATTTAATTAAATTAATAATTTTATTTAAGATATATTTATGGAGGAACCATTTTATTGGAAAACCTTGATGCGTCATTTCTCTTCGAATTAATGCTTATTAGTAATGAGTTTCGATTTGATGAATTGGTTAAACATCTTGAAGATTATCTGATTCAAACAAAAACTCATTGGCTTCGCTTACGTTTTACTCATGTTTATCAAAAAACTTTCCAAATTGATAACCTTAAAGAATTACAAAATTGGTGTAATGGGATTGCTGCAAAATATCCAGACAAGATTTTTGATTCTGAAAGCTTTATTTCACTTCAAAAAAATTCATTAATCTCATTAATTAGTCGTGATGATTTACAAATGGAAGAAGTAAAAATTTGGAATCGTGTTATTCAATGGGGAATTGCACAAAATCCTGACTTACCACATAATGTCGATGATTGGTCTTATAATAATTTTAAAACCTTGAAGACAACTTTACAAGAATGTTTACCTCATATCCGTTATTTTCAAATGTCTTCGGATGATATTATTGAAAGTATACAACCATATCAACAAATTTTAGATAAAAATCTTTGGAAAGATATACAAAGAAAATTTATGGGATCAAATCGACAACCAATAACTTCAACAGTTCTTCCTCCTCGAGTAATTTTAAAACCAACTTTACCACCTAGAGCACCGCCAAAATCTGAATCATTCTCAATGGTAATTGATGAAGCACATGCAAGTGAAATTGCTACATGGATTGATAAGAAATCAGAACTATATCCTGTAGGAGATAATCCATACGAATTTAAATTACTTCTTCGTGGAAGTATAGATGGATTTACTACTACTACATTTTGGAATTTATGTGATAAGCAGGCAAATACTGTTGTAATTATGAAAGTTAAAGACACGGGTGAAATTCTTGGTGGATATAATCCTATTGCATGGGATAAATCTGTTAATGGGTGGATAAGATTTAATGAAAGTTTTATTTTTTCGTTGAAAAGTGATACAATTCAAAATTCTATAATAAGTGTTTTAACAAACCCACCTGAAAATGTAATTTATTGTGATCCTAATTATGGTCCGTGTTTTGGTAGTGGTCATGAGCTTTGCATGTTAAATAATTTTAATGAAATTAGTCAATGTTATTATAAACATTATCATTATTCAAGACCTATTAGAAGCGCTCCCATAGATCATAAAGGTAAATCGTACTTTTCTGTAGAGGAATATGAAATATTTCAAATTTTTAAGAAAATAACCTAAGTTCGAAAAATAAACCCTTGTTCCTGGAAACGTGCGATAGTATAAAGTCTGATCAAATTATATCATACATGAACAGTCTTTCCAGTTAATGAAATATAATATACCAAAAAAGACATACCACAGAGAGAATTAATGCATTATCTTGAATGTTAATGGCATGACCATGTTTTTTTTTGTTATAGCAAAAATATCATTTTTTTTTTTTTTATATTAAGTAGTTAAATAAATTAAGGGAATGAGTATTTCCACACTCTTGTAAATGATAAATTATTTTATTGCATATGTGATCGCTGTTAAAAACGGTAATTGTCCAGAGATTTTCTCTTTTCTAACCTATTAAATTAATAATAATTGCCATTTGGATTACCCGTATTTTCGCATAATAACACACAGAGGCGTTATTTCGAATTTTGTATTCTTTAGAAAATTAACTATTTAACTCCAATGCGCGCCCCGATATAAAATTTCAACTCCGGGTCCAATCTTAAAATAATATAATTTTTATTTACTAAAATTTATCTATATGATTCGAATTATCGCGCATGTGCGTTTCGAAATAACGTACTTTACAAATGCTCGAAATAACGCTCCCTGTGCGTTATTACGCGAAAATACTGTATGACGGTTTGCAAAATTATACGACTCTGATTTTTTTTATATTGCTACTGGTATTTAAATTAGCAATCATTTAACAGATTGCCGATTACTATTATTACGACTGGTTGGAAAAGCAATACAATATGTATGTAGTTTGGCTCCAGTCGCAACTTACGATAGCATTTCATTTAATCAAAATGTGATTCGAATATTAATGATATTGGAGACTATTTAGATTTATGAATAAATTTTAAATTTACCAGCGATCCAGTAATTCAATTTAAATAAACTTTTGTTTTATTTCATAGACTCTACTAAATAAAAAAAAAAGTTTATTCAAATTGAATTACTGGATCGCCGGTAAATTTAAATTTATTAAAAAGTCTCGAAGGGTCATTTTCCTAGCAAAGATCCCATATGATAATTGGAAATTAAAGAAAGTTAAATCATTATTAAGAGATCCGAACTCTTAGTTCTTTTTATACTCAGGACATCGAACTCTTTCTCTTCTTAATTTTATTAAAGGTAAAAAGTCGCTACTTATTACATTTTGGATTCTAGCTAATCACATATTTTAAAATCTGTTCTTTTGTCCCACTTGAAACTACTCTTTCGCTATAATTCTTTCGATATTTCTCTTTTGTAATGGTTGTTTTGGTATAGCTCTATCATTACCTGTTTAATTAACTACCTTAAAATGACCAAATAAAAATACACATTCGTATACGTAACAATAGAAATGTTCTAAAAAGAAATAGCAAATAATAATGATGTGAAAACACGTCACAACTGTAACACTATGATTGCTAGGATAATTACGTATACTATATTAGATAGAAAACCTAGTAACAGCAATCACAGCTGATCTACAAAATAACATATAAAAAAAATCATTTTGCAAAACCGTCATAAAAAATCTTTATTTATTCATTATTGAACCTTTTTATTTAATATTTAATTTACCTTTTCTTCCACGTTTATATTTTATTGTTTCATATAATACTTTGATTATTATAATTCTAGTTAATATACTAAAAAGATAAATAAAATAGATAAAAAACTTATATTTGTAAAATTATTTTTTTCATTTCATAGTGACACTAGTTAGGCCGTTCGAATTTAAATTTCTGTTAACATCATCCACTCTCTCATTCGACTGCACCCCAAAAAATTGTACCAATAAAATCATTTTGTACTGATCAATGAAATTGGTGTTCTCTCCCTAGTCCAAGTTCAAAATTATTAATGTTAGCCAACTAATTAACTTTGAAAAACTTAATTAAAATCTCTGAACTAAACTTTGACAGCGTTTGAATTGGAAGTTGATTTGTCATCATAGATTTTTTATTCTAATTCATTTTATTTGTTCGTTTCAATTTCCTTCACCGAAGTCTTAAAAAGTGATTTTAACCAAAGATTTAACTGCAAGTGGCCTTATTGTGTAGATATTCAGGGAAAAAAGTTCTTTGTGCAACTTCTATCAAAAAATTCAATAAATTCGTGATTTTATCGAATTAAAAATTTATTTTTATCTACTTTAACAACAACAAATGTGTTTCTCGTCTTGTTCCTAGAAATTAGAATCGGTTTCGCATAAAAAAGAAGACTTTCTAGAAGATTCATCCTTTAAATTGTAACTAAAACGAGCATATTGTTAACTTGTTTGCTCGGAAAAAAGAATGACTGCGGTAACCAATAAGTACATCACTACTTGAAAAAAAATAAGCAATTGAAGCAAAGTGTAATGTATGTATAATTAATCCTAAAGCAAAGGTACGAAGTGTTTTGCTTTGAGCATTTCCATGTTTCTTTAGTCCACAACATTTTTTAATTCCTTCAATGAGTCTAATGGAATGAAGATTTCAATTAATTGAAAGATAACGATAATAATGAAAGGAAAGGATTCTGGGCCATATATTGTTAAAACAACAAATAATAAAAAGTATTGAAAATTAAATGGACAAGAGATATGAATATTGCAAATATTTTATATCTTTAAAAGTATTATCTAGCAATTCTTCTTCTTTATCTGGTAATTGATCATTATTTTGAGTGTTTGCGTGATATATTATTTTTTAAATGAAAAACTGAAACGTAAAAAGAAATAACTAAAACTAAAGTCATTAGAATAATATAAAATTTTAATACCAAAAAGAAAGAGTATGTTTGAAGGGAACAATAAGAAGAAGGAAAAAGTAGACAAAAAGGTGGTAAAATCATTTGTAAACCGTCAATAAAAATTCGGCTCTTAAAACTGCCTTTACTACTTGACTAAAAAATGATATATAATTAGAACAATGCGAAAAAAATATAAATTTCAAATCTACAAATATATCTTCAAGTTCATAATTAATATCACTTTTAAATGGATTACTAACTGTAATATTCGCGTATTTATTTGTGATATTTATCTCTTCATCTGTAGCGCTTACAAATGAAAGCTGAATTATAAAAAATTGTCTCAAAAGTTTGTCCAGATCCTTTAAGGGTAGGGGGAATATAGATCAATTTTTATATGAATTGCATAATTTTTTTTTGTAATTTAAATTACGAAAAATTTTACTAATTAAATCTTTATTGGTATTCTAAGTAAAGTTATAAACTAGGTTCTTGTAATTCTAACAGTAGTAAATTTATTAAAATTGAGTTAAAACTTGTTGAGATATAGAAATTTAATTATTTGTTTTTATTTTTTACTATAAAATTTATTATATAAAATTACTGAAATCAACCAATCAGATTAGATTATTTTGTATGACTTAGGAAAATTTGGAATCACCTAAGAAATTTTATAATATATACAAGTATAAATTTTTTATAATTAATAGATTTTAAAATTTTATAAAAAGATATATACTATTTTAAAGTATATATTATAAAAATTTTATAGAAATTAATTAAAAATCAAAAAACTTTATAATAAACATGTATTCATTTTTGCTAAAAAGGCAAAATACTATGCATATTATATGAAAATTAATCTATGTTTACCTTACCCTTAATAATGAAACAATTTATTTTCATTATTAATTAAACTACTATAATAATATATAATAATTTTGTTTTTTTTTTTTTTTTTTTTTTTTTTTTTTTAGCAAAGCTAAGGTGAGGCCATGTTTCTATCTTTATTAATAATTTAATTAAAAATTTACAGTTGAAATTTTTTTTAAATACTATGTATAACAAGGTATAATCTTAAACTATATGACAAGATTTGAAACTCAGACTAATTTATCTGTGACCTAAACCTACTAGAGTGGTCATAGCTCACCTAGATTTGGATGTTTATAATGTTATTAGTAGGGATGCTATATTTAATCCATTCAACAGACCAAATATCTAGTTTGTGGTGGGCCAGTCCTTCTGGAGGACATAAAGAGTTTTTATGATGTTTTTCAGAGTATCTGCATATACAGGTAACTTCATTTGAATTAGAGTAATTATGTGTTAGAAATGGGCTTAGTTGTGTAGTGTTAGTTTGTGAATTTTGTTTATGGAGGTTGATATTGTTTGTTTGCTTCCATTCAGAGAGTTTGGTGCAGTAAGGTTTCCATAATTGTTCATGTATTGATTCTGATATTTTTATGAATAGAGAAGTTATAAGCTGGTGAGCTGATTTATGAGAGTCTGTATATGGGTATAGTAACTGAATAAGGTCATTTGGTATAAGGCCCGTAATAGTTTGATAGAGTGAGATATTGTTGGAGAAAGGCTGTAGTAATTGTAAAGAGTGATGGTTAATAAATAAATTTTGAAGATGAAGAAGCTGTGAGGGTGAGATATCAAGATTGCTTATTGTAAGATTAGATAGTATATTAGATTTAATTATATCGAAAATTAGTTGTGAATTGGGACAGAATAACCAATGAATGCTATCATCTGATTGGTTACAGAAGATACATTGTTTTGTTTTAATAATGTTAGGGTAGTATTTATGTAATTGAGATATAGTCGGAAGGTTGTTGAGAAGGTTTTTAACTCGAAAGGTTTTGGTTTTACTCAGCTTGTAATTAGTATAACTAGATGATTGTGAAATATTATTGTTAATTACTGCCCAAGTTAT
>CAJVPM010001960.1:0-10816 GCA_910592325.1 Scutellospora calospora | reverse complement strand
AAACACTAATCATATAGATTTTTTATTATTGCAACTCAGATCTTATCAAGTATTCTTGATTAAATAATAAAACTTTGACTAGAATAGACTATATTTGAACAATACAAAAGATGAAAATATTTATTCTGAATAGTAATATAAAAGAAATAGAAATGATTACAGATAGTAATCATAGAATAATATAGTTTCAACTAGATGAATCAAGTATTTTTGAAAAGAATAAACAAAAAAACAAGAAAGAACAAAAAGATATGAGAAGAATATATCAATATCATAAAGCAACAAGAGAAAATTAGGAAGAATATAGTCAAGAAGTGGAAAGAATACTAAGAAATATAACAAAAAGAAAAGAAAAGAGAGAAGGAAGAAAGAAAACAGATATTGATAAGAATAGGACCTGATAACAAAGGCAATACAAGTAGCAGCAAACAAATACATTCTGTCAGTTAAAACACAGAATTCCAAAAGCCAACTTAGAAAAGAATATACGAGATTTATAATGTTTAGTTATATCAAAGTGCTTGAAAGAATATACAGAAAAGGGATAAAAAATATAAAATAGATAATTGAAGACGTAGAAAAATTATTATTAGATACAAGAATAGAGCATCTAAATATAGAATACAAAGTCAATATTCCCTTGTTACCAAACAGATATGATATAGACTAGTGCAATGAAATAAGAGAATGATAGAATATTCTAAAAGAAAGAGTATGCAAAAAAGTATAGTTTGGAAAAGAAAAAGAGATTAAGCAAAGGATCGAAGAAAGATTTACACTAATAACAAACAACAAAAAGCAGATATTAAACAAACTTCTTGACTAGCTATATAATAAAATAATCATAGATAGAGTTCTAGTAAAGAGCAATGATAAATTTGAGAATCAAGAATTAGTCACTGAAAGCAACAAAATTAAGAAAGAGGTAGTAAAGCACTTCAAAGGTCAATTTAGAAAAAAAAAGTAGCAGTTTGAACAAATAGATCAAGACTAGACTAGAATCTATGAAAAACAAAAAAAGATCAAAAAAGAATAGTATACAGAAATTATAAAGGAGATAATACTAAATGAATAGGTAGAAGTTATAAGCATGTTTAAAGAAGATACTGCTTCTAGAATTTCAGAAATTAGGTATAGACTGTTTAAAAAAGTAAGCCCAAAAACAACAAAACATTTTATAGCCTTTGTGAATAGAATAATATGCGAAGAATATTTTTCTAAAAAATAGAAATTAGGACAAATATATTTAATATCTAAAAGTACAAACTAAGAATTTAATTTAGCTAGTATCTAATCTATAATACTACTAGAAATATTCAGAAAATTAGTAGTTAGAGTTATTTAAAGAAAGCTAAGTATAGTATTTGTTGAAAAACAGATATTAAAAAAAGCAAACTTTGCAAGACTTCCTAATGAAAGTATGATAGCACTAATAAATATATTAAATAATATTATTGAAGATACAATACAAAAAGAAAAAGAGATCTGAATAGTATTTCAAGATATATAAAAAGCTTTCGATTCAGTTAGTATACATACATTAAAGTTAGCTATGGAAAGAATTAAGATATCTAAGATTCTAATTAACTTTATTAGACACTTATATCAAGATTATGAAATAAGAATAATAACAAAAGAAGGACCAATAGAATTCTTCATAGCAGGTGATGGAATAGATCAAGGAGAAGTAATTTCACTGTTAATATAAAGAATCTACTATGATCCATTACTAGTAAGAATATAGCAATTGAGAATTAGATATCAAATAAGGATCTAATGGCTAATAGATGTCAAAAGAAATAAGTTCAAAACTGAAATAATTATAGTATTTGCATTAGCCTATGCAAATGATACAACATGAGTAGCTGAGTTAAAAAAAGCCTTGCAAAAAATTATTCATGTATCAAATAGCTTCTTTAAGCTTAATGATATTGAAATAAATAGTTCAAAATTAGAAGTAATAGCTTAGTGATCTAACAAAAAAGGAAAAACAGAAGACTCAATACAAATAGCAACACTACCTAGTATAGTTAAAATCAAAAAAGCTAAGAAAAATACAAATTTTTAGAAATATGGATTAGCCTTAAGAAGCAAAAAAAGACAAGTACTCTGCAATGCAAAAAAGAAGTAGGCAAAATAACAAGCATGCTAAGAAGTAAGAAGCTTTTAGCAAGCTAAATTATTTATATAAATAATATAGTATTACTACTAAAGCTCGAATATCTGCTTGCAAATATATGTTTTAAAAAAAAAGACTATGATACAATCTACTAATCTATGCTTAGACTATTAAAATAGAAGATAGAGCTACTTTTAATATATGCAAATGCTACCATATTATATAAAAAAATTTTTGGTGTAATGAGCTTATAGCAAAAGCATATAGAGTATCACATATCTGAATTGCTAATAAGAATAAATACAAATGGTATAGTAGAAACAACAATACTCATGAGACTAAAGCAGTTTCAATTAGATATAGGTATGCCAGAATATATTCTCTCATCAAATGATGCAAAATGGAAAAGAATTAAATACAGAAATCTAGGTGCTAGAGTATTTCAACATACAAAAAGTTCAGAGATCAATATTGTTAAGAATAAATTCATAGCAAGTTAGAATATTTTAAATATATAAAGGAGAAACGAGTATTTTATTAATAATATCTTAAGTAATAACAAGATTAAAGAAGTATAGTTAGAGTTGAGAGCTCTGAATCTATAGTATATAAATCAGCTTCTTGAAAGCAAAAAAGAAAGAATGCTAATCTAGAGGTAGCTCAAAATAAGCAGAGAAAAGAGACATATTAAAAAAAAAGTGAAGTAGTTTGAAGCACTAGAAAATAAAATATTAGAAAATACTGAAACAAGAGAAGTTAAAGAGAAGTACAGGAAGATAGATAAATTTTTGAGTCAAGGAAGTGAAGACAAAATATCAGAAGATAAAAGAAAAAAAGAATAGATACTAGTAAAAGGAAAAGAGAACCATAAACATCAAATTAGTCATATTGTCAAAAAAGAGAAAAGGTTAATTGAAGTAGAAACATGGAAGGAAGATCAAGAAAATTAGATAGAAGAATACTGTTAGGAAAAAAAATATATAGAGAATTCAAAGCTCATAAAAGAATGCAAAAATTAGAGAATAGCACTGAAAGAAATACAAAATATTTCAAGATATATTCAGAAAATAGACAATACACTATATCTAATATTCAATAGAAAAGTTCTGAAAAAAATCAGAGAAGATACTAAGAGGAAAAAAGCAGAAGATTTCAGAAAGTTTAAAAATCTTAAAGTGATCAAAGTAGAAAGTAGCTGGGATGCAGAATTAGTCAATCAAATAATTCAGAATGCAGAAATTAGAAAGGAGCTTAAGGTAATATTAGAAGCAAACAAAGGAAAGGAAGAAATAGTTTTTTACATTGATAGTTCACTCAGAAGAAGAGAAAGTAGAGAAGAAGCAAGAATGGGTTATAGTATAGTTCAAGTAGATAGTATAAATAATGTAGTTTATAGCTATAAAAGAAGAATTCAAAACTGGTTTTCATCTACTTGTACAGAAATAATAGCATGTTTAATTGCAATCCTTTTAGTATCTAGCAAGTGTAAGGTAGAAATTCAAACAGATAACATATATGCTATAGCAGCAATTTTTTTTTTTTTTTTTTATTTTTTTATTTTTTTATTATATAAATGCTATTGGCCAAATTTTTTATTGGTATTGATAGTGAGTAAATGATATATATTGTGAGAGTACAACTAGCCACATGTACAACTTTAGATTGTCTAATTTAAGTAGTCCGCCTGAAGGTTCTACACTAGCTGCTATACCTGAAATCTATTTGAAAATTACCTATTTAAACTCTCTGGCCCTATAACACTTATCTGTATTCTATCCTTATTTTACCAAATTCGCTTAACCCTGTGCTACTTCTCTTAGAAGACACCTAAGCTGACATTAGTCTACAAACTTTATAGTTCAGAGTCTAGACCCTATCACAAGGTGTCCTTTCACCAACTTCCTAACTGATAGAGTGCTGTGGTACTCAACTATGCTATGCTATATCCCAATCTAGCTTGCATATACACTTATTCAATGTTCGTATAAACTCAGTTCCTACTGTGACCTTCCACTAGATTAGTCCTCTATGTTTTCGAATATTTCACAAGACAGATCCTTCCAATCCAGTTAGCTGCCAAGCCAGGTTGGTATTGCCATACGACCTTGTGTGACAGACTTACTCACACCTGCTCATTTGCATCTTTCAGCCACAAATTTCTTTCACTGGATTAGGTGTAAACTGATATGACCATCAAAATCTGTACTACTTCATCTAACTCGGGATTTCTACCATGCAGGTTCCCTACCTGTTGATCAGTGTCATATATCATCCTGTGATTAACTACTATCACACTGATATTTTTCCTATTAAGATTTATTTATGTGACGTTATGCTTCACTGGACACTCCATCATACTTCCAATACTCCGATTGGCATTGGTGCAATATGATTTACAGGGTTACAACTCCAGAAATGAGCAGAGTTTTCTATAAGTTAGATACAGATGTCTAGGTAATTATTCAATTCTGTATATAGTAGGATTTGAACACTAGATCTCTTGCATGGCAGTCCAGCAACCTAACCACTACACTAAGATCACCAGACCCCTATAGCAGCAATTGAAAACTGTTTGAAATATAAAAAAACATATAAATAGTTTAAGCTAAGAATAGCAATATATTACAAGTAATCAAGAAAGCAATTATAACTAAATCGATCTAACTAAGCTTTACTGAAGTTAAAAGCTATTCAGATAATATTTTCAATAATATAGCAGACAGTTTAGCAAAAAAAGGTTTATAAGAATCTCATATTATAGAAATCAATAGTATTAGTAATAGTAGTATGAGATTCATTCCAGAATGGAAAAATATAAGTTTGGAAACTTTACTAAGAGCCTTTGTTAAAAGAACTATTCAAGCAATCTACAAAGCAGAATAGACATAGCTAAGAAAAAGAAAAGATGAGGAACATTAACTCAGAATCTAAAAGCAGAAGTAGAAGACCTTTAAAGGAATATTAGAAGGCTACTATAAGCAACTTGTAAGCTCAGAAGCAAATCACCTATATCTGTTCAAAATCAAGTATATCAAAAATATTCTTCTAACAGTAGAAGTATTAAACAATAGAAAGCTATATATATATAAAGATAGTCTTTGCAAAAAGTGCACAAACAAAAAAAAATTAATTAATTACCTGATTAAATGTGAGAAGTCATAACTAGCTTTAATAAGAATCGAAAAGAAAGTATGAGAGTAACTTTTCGAAAATAAAAGAAAAGAAAAAGAATAAAATCTTGAAAGCCTCAAGCAGATGTTAAACAACAATTAGAGAGGAAAAAGCCAAAAACAAACTGAATAGCTAAGGAGAATTCTTAATAAAGAAGAAGCATCTAAAATTAAAGATATAGTCAGATCAGAAAAGATGATGATTAGATTCTGGTGTATGTTTTAGCATAACTAGACTAAACTGTTCTATAAAGAAGTCTGGAAAAGCTGATGCAAAATATAGAAGCTTAGAAAAAAAAAAACATATCATGAAAGGAGAAGTACTAGTGAAAAGAAAAGACAAAAGAAAGGAAAAAAAGTAAAGAAAAGAAAAAGAAATACAAAAAAAATACCTTAATGAAAATTAAGAAAAGCAAAGTAGATAAAAATACAGATATAGGTAGTATTAGTTTTAGAATAGTATTAAGTAGTATAGAAAGAGAAGTTAAGGAGGTAAAAAAATTAATTGGTTATAAAAGCAGTTATAATAGACTGTGGCATCTATTCTATGAGAATTTGTTTTTGTTTTAATACATTAACAATAATTTAGGATAAAGGTTACTATAGCAGATCATACATAGGTATTGTTAGAATAATCAGATGAGTCAAAACTTAAAAAATTAGATATTAGAAGGGTTAACCAGATAGTATTGTTTTTCTTATAAAACAAATCTAAATAAAGTTATAGCATGACTACTGAATGTAAAAAAAAAAATATGATGTAATTTATTATAAAATTGATTAATTCTATTTTTAATAATATTTATTTTAGAATATCTATAAAAGTTTATAATAATTAATAATTTTAAAAAAATATATATATATCTCTTCCTTTTTTCTTCTTTTTCTCTTTTAAGAGAGAGAGAGATAATATAAAATACTGAATCTAATTGAAGTAGTATTATTAGAAATTAAGATAAGATAAAATACTATATAACTCTAAAGATTAATAAATAAAAATAATTCAAGAATAGTTCTAAAACTCAGACCAAATTCTTTATGCTGTCTTTTAGCTTTTTAAATTAGAATTGATTTTTGAATTAGTTATAATTGTCTAGATCTAAGCCTGTATATGACAAAGCTTCTAAGCAAGAACTTTTTTACTAGACCAGATCTAATAAACTAATTAATAGCTCTATTAATAACAAATTGTAAGAACATATTAATTTTTAGTATTGTTCAAACTTTTGATAAGAAGCTATTGTGAAGAAGGGATTGAGAAAAGAAAATTGTGATAAGTAATATGATTAACTAGTTATATTTCTTTTAAAATACAAAATAATAGAACAAGTTATATATATCATATTGATATATATATTATATATAATACAAGTAATATATATAATAAATACAACCTATACAAATTATAAGAGATATAGAGAATTTGTTTAATAAATATAATATGTATCTTTAAGAAAAATATATTATAAATAAAGACTAAAATAGCCTTTGAGAGAAAAAAGTCTTGTTTTTGCTTTATTATAAATAATAAAGTCCTAATTTTATTAAATAAATCATTTATATTAATATAATAAGGCTATTTGAAATTAATTTTTCAGTTAATATAACTCTTTTTTTCTCTTCTGACCATCTCTTCAGTAATTTTCAAAAATGAACAAGCTAATTATATTAGTTCTAGAATTTTAGAAAAAAAAATATTATAAATTTATTTACTCATAAAAGATATTTTTTTGTCTTTCAGTTAGATCATCTATTATTCCAATAGTATCTAACTTTTAAAATATCAAATATCTTATACTTTAGTATTTATAGTATATATTTATAATACAAATACTATAAATACTAAAAGTATCAGATATTTGTTAATATAATAATCTATTATCTTAAAACTTAAAGTAAATAGTCTAAAAGTATAACAGTACTAATTATTCCTTAAATATTAAATATTTATACTTTTTAATTACTTAATTTTTAATTGATAACAATAAGACAAGATTCTTGTAATTTTATGAGTAATATACTTTAATTATAATTTTTGTTAAAATATAAGATTCTTTCTATATTACTTGTGAAAATAAGTATTTGTCTTCTACCAAAAATATTTTATTCTGTCAAGTAATATAAATAATATTCTTTTTTAAATTTAGATTGTTTTAATAAAACTCTAATTATTTATTAAGCAATCTATCTATACTTCTTTTTTTGTTTATAACAGTTTATTGAAATAGTTATAAGCTATTCAAAGTTGTTTTTAATATATTGTTTGAAATTAAAAGCAATAAGATATTTAGAGATTTACTTCAATTAGCTGATAATGAGTTTATATTTAGTAAAATAGTATATGGGAACCCCTACAGCAAAAAGAGGCATTGGGTTATTTTAAATTTCAGTCTTTAAATGAGTATATCTTGTGATCTAGTTATTAGAATTAAATATTTTTTATATCATTCAATTCACCTTAATGAGGTAAATTAAATGATATAAAAAACATTTAATTCTAATTACTAGATCACAAGATATACTCATTTAAAGACTGAAATTTAAAATGGCCCAATGCCTCTTTTTGCTGTAGGGGTCCTCATATATAGAAGTATGATATATAGAAAGTGCTTAATTTTATTTTTATATATCTGGAGTAGAAAGTAGTTTGCAAGCATATAAACCAAATATGTATAATATTTCTCATATATGATTTTTTATTGATAATTAACTCAATAATTAGGATAATAATTCAATAGCTTCTGTTGAGTCTTTTTTAAATACTTTTGATATTATTATAAATAGTTCAAACCAAAAAAAGCTTACTGTACTAAAATCAAATACTACTAAATAGAATTAGTTATTTAATGAAATTTTAAAAATATTAAATAATATAAATTGTGAATAGTTTAATAATTGTAAGTTTATAATAGGTTTAAAATTTTTAGAATATCTTATAGCTTTAATTTAGTATTTTGATATATATTATTCAAAATTTGAAGCTCTAGTTTTAGTATTTTCTAATTTTATTAAAAATCTACTACCTTATAATAATGAAATAATATAATTGTAGTCTATGGATATATGTAGCTGTAGTACTAAATAATAGTTAGTTATACAAAATATAAGTAAGTTATATGAAATGTGAGTATAACAATGTAAGTATACTAGCAATATAAAAGTATATAAAAGTATAGTATATATAATATATAATATAATAGTGCATATGTATATAAAGAAAAAATAAATTAAAAATAATAGCTTTTAGAAAAGAGAACTAATGTAAAGTGAATACCTACATTAATAAAATCCTTTAAGTAATTGTTTTTTTAACAAGAAAATTTGTGTTGGACAGAAATAGTATTATATTATACAAGTGTTTTTTCCTTGACTATATTGGTATAGTAAATACTTGTATTTTTTTTCACTTGCAAAAGTGAGAAATTATAAAAGAAGTTGCATTTTATTCTGGTACATAGGTGCTAAATATATTAAACAAGGTTGGTTATTAGAAAGGTTGCTTTAATTAAATATTAAACAGCTATACAATATTGGTTTATTTACTCTGATTTTATTAGCAGTCCTATTAGCAGTTCATTAGTAGTCTTATTAGCTATTCTATTAGCAGTCCTATTAGCAGTCCTATTTGCTATCTCATTAGCTATTTCATTAGCTGTCTTATTTGTTCTAGCTATATATATATATAAAGAAGGTGAATTATTAATAAGTTTATTAATTAAATATTCAGCAATAAGATTATTAGGTTACTACTCTAGTTTTTTATTATTATTAGATTGTATTTCAGTTATCCTAGTTATTTTTTTTTTGTTATTAAGGCTACTTCCTTAGCTAATTAGATTTTATTAGTTTGTTATTACAGAACTATCATATAAATAGTTTTCTAAAGTTTTACAGTTATATAATGAGTATACAATAAGCCATATATACAACTTTAGTTATTATCTAATTTAGTAGTCCACTATACAGATAATTGACCATTTGTTGGTTCTATACTATGCTGCTATATCTGCTAGTATTCTATCGAACTAAGCCAAACTGAACTTCTATTAAGTTCAAGTTCAGTCTGAAAATCGAACTGAACCTGAACTCGAACAAAGATTAAAAATATGTTCAGGTTTGAGTTCAATTTTTTTTATTATATTCAGTTTAGTTCAAGTTAGGTCTGAAAGTTCATGAACATATTCAAGTTCGATAGAATTTCTAGTTAACTAAATATTTTACTAAGTTTAGTCAACTAATTAGTTAAATAAACTTAGTAATAATAGTTAGATAACTATTTTACTAAGTTTAGTCAACTAATTAGTTGCCAAGTAGTTAACTAAAGTTGATCTCAAATAGGTTTTGATTTATATATATATTTTTTTATATTTTTTTTATATTTTTTTATATATTTTTTTATATTTTTTATATATATATTTTTTTGTTTTATATTTTTATTTAATAATTTAATTATTTATTATTACAGTATCTATAATTTTAAATTATTTAATTATTTATTTCATTTTATCTTAGGATCATTAACAATATACTAGTAATACAGTAAACTTTAATTCATAAAATAGCAAATGGAAGTAAATAGTAGAACTATAAATAATATAATATACAAACAAACATATAAATTTTTGTCTTGAAAAAGACCTTTACAGAACATGATGATTACTATAGTAATTACTATGTTCTTAAAGTCTTTTTTAGGACAATACTCAAATAGTAGATAGACTTTACACATTATTTATTAGGTAAGTAAACATTACAGTTTTTAAAGTTGAATCTTGTTACAAATTCCTAACTTTTTTTTCAATAGCTCTTGCATCTATGACTTAAGGCATTGTACTACTCATATAGTTTTGGATGCCAAACTGGATCTCTTGTTTGTGATCATATTTCTGCCTAAGGAAAAAGTACATTCAGAAGCAATGGAAGATACTAGGATAGCTAAGTAGTCTCTAGCTATATATACAAGATGAGGAAATTGTGTTTGGTATGTCTAAATACATAGTAATATTTAATAAACAGAATATATATAATTTTTGCTTACAAAATAGCTCTTTGGGACTATGTTTTACATAGTCCTGAAGGGTCATTTTGTTAGCAAAAATCCTATATATTACTATTATTATCTTAAATATTTAATATACTATTAGTAGGATATATAGAATTTTGCTACCAAATAGTCTTTTAGGACTATATTTTCATAGTTCCAAAGAGCTATCTTGTTAGCAAAAATCTATATATTACTATTATTACCTTTCACCATATCATCATATCTATTTCTTTATTTGCAGGTTTCTCTGAGATATAGCATTCAACTTTATCAAAGCCTTTATCATCCTCTTCAAAATCTGTATTCAAAATTGATTGTATAGTTAATCCTATAGTATTGTTGTTATGCATATTGTTATTAGACATAATAGTTAGTATATACTCTGTTTCAAAAAGATTATACATTTTAAAAGGCAAATTTGTTATGAATAGAAGATAAATTAAAATAAATTAATTAATTAAATTAACTGTTATAAATAATTGA
>CAJVPM010001959.1:0-10822 GCA_910592325.1 Scutellospora calospora | reverse complement strand
ATTTAGATTTATATATTAGTATTTCTTTTGAATTCTTAATAGCTAAAAATAGATTTAGGTTATACTATTTGATATAGTTTGATTAGACCTTACAAATGAGCTATAAATCATATCTGTAGTATATGTAGTTCTTGAGTTATTTTAGAATTAATATTTTGAGTAACATTTATATTTGATAATATTTAATGATGTTTAACTATATTTGATAATATTTAACTACACTTGATAACATTTAGCTATAATTGATAATGTTTAACTATATTTAGCTATGTTTGAAGATATTTAATAACATTTAGGAAAAGATATATAAACTCTAGCTTTTTTTCTTTTGTAAAGTAGTTTTGTAGTCAAGTTCTAAACAATATAATACTTAGTAAAGTTCTAAGTTCTCTATTAATTCCTTAATAAAGTATACCTTGACCTTGTTTAATGCTTCTTTTAAATGAATTACTACATAATATGATATTCTACTTTAATACTATTAGGAATTTTTCTTCTATGTCTTATATTACTTGTAGTATATTAAGAAGGCTATACTACTTGTGATACTATTTAATGAAATAGTTCAAATTTTTTTTTTTATTTTTTATTTTTTATTTTTTTTTTTTACTTTGTACAAATACTATTATTCAAACTTTTATTAGTTTTTATATTAGAAATTTGATATATATTATGAGAGTACAACTAGCTACATATATAATTTTAAGTTGTCTAATTTAAGTAGTCTGCCTAAAGGTTCTATACTAGCTACTATATCTGAAATCTATTAGAAGATTACCTATTTAAACTTTCTAGTACAATATTACTTCCAAATTTATTATACTTTTAAATTAACCTATAACTCTGTATTACTCCACTTTGGGAGCTACCTAAACTGATATTAGTTACAAACTTTACTATTATAAGTCTAGATTTTACTCAGATAAGTCCTCTTCAATGCTCTCTAATAAATAGATACTACGATACCTAATTATACTATACTATATCCTAATCTAATTTATATATACCCTTATTTAATATTTATATAAATCTAGTTCCTGCTATAGCTTTCTACTAGGTTAAACTCTAGTTCTTCTGAATATTTTATAAAGTAGATTCTCCTAATTTAGTTAGCTACCAAGTCAAGTTAATATTGCCATATGACTTTATATAATAAACTTATTCATACTTACTTGATTTGTATTCTTTATATCTAAACTTCTTTATTAGATTAAGTATTAACTAGCATAACTATTGAAATCTATACTACTTTATCTAACTCAGAATTTTTACTATACAGATCCTCTGCATATAGATCCTATCTTAATTTATTCATATAAAGCAATTCAAATATTCTGTTATACTTCTAATATTTAATTAATATTAGTATAATATAATTTACAGAATTGTAACTTTCAAAAACAAGCAGAGTTTACTATAAGTTAGATACAAGGTTTAAGAAATTATTCAAATTGTTGATAGTAGAATTTGAACCTTAAATCTATTGTATAATAGTTTGATAATCTATTCACTATACTAGATTACCAGATCTAAATTTTTACAATTAAATCACAAAAATTGTTATAATAAAAATTAGTTTTCTTAAGATCTGGTGATCTTAGTATAGTGGTTAGATTACCAGACTGCCATGCAAGAGGTCTGGGGTTTAAATTCTACTGTCGATGAATTTGAATAATTACTCAGACTTTTGTATCTAACTTACAGTAAACCCTGTCTATTTCTGGGGTTGTAACCCTGTAAATCACATTGCACCAATATCATTCAGATATTGGAAGTGTGACGAGGCATTTGGTGAGATGTAATATTACACAAATAAATTTTGATAGGATCTATGAGCAGGGATCTGTATAGTAGAAATCCTAAGTTGGTGAAGTAGTATGGCCTTTGACGGTCATACTGGCTAATGCTTGATTCAGAAGGGAAACTATCGACAAAAGATGCAGATCGAGTCAGACACGCATAAATCTGTTCCATAAGGAGGATCAGTAATACCAATCTGGCTTGGCAGCTAACTGGATTGGGAGGATCTGCCTTGTGAAACATCTGAAAAGATAGATACAGAAAACTGATAGAGAGCTACAGTAGGAACTGAGGTTGTATGAACATCTACAAGAGTCTAAGCTAGATGAATCCATAAAATAGGTATGGATTACTCTAGTAGGTATACTTTGAGGTTAACTGGCTCTGTGGTATCTACAATGTATTAGATACAATATATCTTGAGAGGACCTAAGCCGTTCTAAATAAATGGATCTGTAACGAGCTAGCTGGCTTAAGCAGTTAGGTGTTGCGGTGATGTTAGGTTGGATCTGTATAGGTTAATAAACAGAGTGTTTAAATAGATAACTCACAGGCGGGTTACAGATATGGAAACATAGTGTAGAACCAATCAGGTAGTCTAATTACCTATACAGTGGACTACTTAAATTAGATAATGACTAAAGTTGTACATGTGACTTGTTGTACACTCTTCATGTAATTACAAACAGTAGGGACTATCAATGTATATCCCATATGCAATTCCAATAAAATTCCTTCGACAATGTAAGCTGCCTTAATAACAAAAAAAAAAAAAATTAGTTTTCTTAATAAATTCTATGTAATTCTAATTTTTTAAAAAAAAACCAAAAACATATATTATAACTCAATATGATTAATATACCTACTTTAACTAGTGAAATTCCAGATACCCTTGACTTAGACTACTTCAACAAAAAGTGTTCTGATACTTTTAGAATATCTTTCTATGAAAAAGATCCAAAAAATACTATGCCAATTCCTTCTAAAAGTAAACTAGTTACTTGTTTTACTAAAACTTTTTGAAGCAATACCAAAACTATATATTTTCTTTTTGCACTTAAAATCTTAGCTATTACCAAATGTCTCTGCAGCAATTACCATACTAGCTTCATCTCTGCAAACAACACTGAATATAATACCACTATCTCTAGCTTTATTACTTTTCTTACAAATTACAATAACAAAAAAACTAAAGTTTTTCTTTAAAATTTGGAAGGAATTACTAAAAGCATTCCACTATCTTCTACACTAACTTCTTGCCAACATACTTGCTCAAAATGCTGGCTTCTTATCAGATACAAACTTACTAACAACAACCACAAACTAGCTAATGATACTATTTTCTATAAAAATAGAATATATCATTATGCTTATCTTCCAAATAATACTACTAACTCTTCCTCTTCTACTAACCTTAGCTCAACTTTATCAGCAACCTATGACCTTTCTTCTACTAGAAAAAACTTAACTTCTATCTTCCAAAAATAATAACAACTCTAAAACCCTCTCTCTCTATTACTAACTCTCTTAATACTAATAACTAAAACTAACTTTTCTCAACTACCTACTACTACTACTATTATTACAAAAGAAATCCCATTAAATATAAAAATTGAATTCCCTGTTTCTGTAAAAGATAAACAAACTGAGAACCAAACCTATTACTAAACTCAAACAGCATAGAACTTGACTTACTTAAAACACAAACTTCAAAAAAGAATAATACTAACAATATATTAACTTAACTAACACAAAACAAAACTTTATCCTATACAAATGCTCTAACAAAAGATTTACCAAAACCTTATACTAAAATTAACAAACCTAAACCAAACTCAGTATTCAACTAGCTTACTAACTTTTTAATTACAGAAGAAATGAAACCTAATACTAAACTTCAAACCAAACTATCTTTTTAACTCTTTAACTTTTTAAAAGAAAATCTCTCTAACTTCACTTCAAGACAAACATCTTTTAAATACTTTATCCATATAATAGCTGGTCAAAGACCTAAGTTTTAACAGAACTTATTTACTAAACAAACCCAGATATTAACTTAGATGCAACAATTCACTTCGACCTTATTGAATTAACTCTAAAAGATTTACTAGTAAAATTTACTATTATTCTTTTTACTAAATTGAACTACGAAGAGATCTTTGTATCCTCTATTACTATTCCACTATACAAAATTCAAAACTGCCTTCAAATCTGCTTAAATATAGCAAAACTTCACATCTATTTAACTAATAATTTTCAATCTATTAATTATACAAAATTTAACAAAGACTTTAAACTTAGACCAAAAAGGTTTAAAATTAATTCAACAATTAAATGCATTGACTAAGAGAAAAAATAATTTACTATTTCATCAGATCTAAGATTTAATATTAAAGTATTATTTAACCTCCCTAAAACACTTTTCCTTGATAATTTTAATATTCTATTCTTAAAAAACTCAGTAGATAATCTCAACAAGTGGTTTGAGAAAATCTTCACTACTTACTCCTACTAATTTGATAAAACTATTGACAAACAAAAAACTCTTACTTACCTCAAATACCAAATCAGACAACATTTTATTCTTCATTTAGCTAAACTCTTTCCAGAAAAATATGAAATGAAAAAACCTAGTTCTTGATATGATTATCAAATAGAAGCAACTCAATTCTCTAACTACTACACCCTTACATATATAAAAAAAACATGCAAATACTTTAAAACAACTAATGAGTTAGACAAACTAGATACTGAAAATAAGGAAAATGAAAAAACTAAACAGCATGACTCTGACAAACTGTTTAAAGTAGTGATAAAATACTCAGAAGTTGCCTACTCATCTAGTAAAAGTGAGTAATAGAAAGCTTCACCTTTAGATACTTCTATTTTTTATATTAACAGAAAACATAAAGCTATGTTAAAAACTAAAATTCCTACTTAACTCCTTGATGAGTTAGCTAACCAAGCAGAGGAAAATACTTGTAAAGCTAATAATGTCGAGACAAATATTAAATACTGTAACTATTTCTTCTACTAATATCTAATAGCCTATCACAACTACACTGCACAAAACTATAAAATAAGCCTTCTTGACAAAGAAGAAGGTATCAAATTTTTAACTGAGTAACTCATTGATACATACTTCCTAGCATGCATAATTATATATTATAATATTATACTTAACAACACACCAATATACAAAACAATAACTAAATATTATAAAACAACAGCTATGTCAGAGACTGAAAGATTTTTAAAAAAAAATTCATTATTAACTTCAAACTAGTAGAAATAGTAGACTCACTATTTTTAGAAATTAAACAAACTCCTCTTTTTTAGTAAACTTGTCTTCTACAAATCCACTAATCTCTTCTAATCTTGTAGAAAATATTTGTATAGTAGTTCTATCATCAACACAATTAAAACAACAAGAACTACTACCATGCTATAACAAATTTTTAATATACTACAACCTTCCTCTCTTATACAATAACCAAACTATTGAATTCTTCCTTAACTATTTAAAATCTCATAAATTCAACTATAAAACAATATTCTTCTTTAACCTCAAACTTGGTGAAGCATATATATATACTTCTGATAATATATACCTACTCAACAACCACTTGTTTATAGAATCATATCAACTTCTAATATATTACAACTTATCATTAAAATCACAAACTTATCTAACTACTAATTTTAATCTTAACTTTAATATAGTAACCTATAATATTTAAGGCTTTAATATTCTAACTAAAAGACAACTCTGAGAAGAATACTGTATAAAAGAAAACTTCAATATTGTTAGCATTACTGAGACTAAACTAAAAACCTCATGATCTCAAAAATTTTTAAATACTAAAAACTTCTCCTACTTTTAAACAAGCCTTGAAAACTCTGCTGAAGGAACTGTACTCATAATAAATAATAATCTAAAGCTATATATTTATAATATGCTAATACATCATGAAGGAGCTGTTGCTGTTGACCTCTTTTTCAAACATAACTTTAAATTTAGAATTATTTTAGTTTATTTATCTACCTCAAACAAATCTTATAAGGACTTAGCTCAAGAAAAAGCTATAATATAGATCTAGTAAGCTCTTAGCTTAAATCTTCTTTCTATTGTTATAGGAGATTTTAATGTATCTACTAATTATATATCTAGCACCTCCTCTAAAATATGTTTACTATCTTATTTATATAGTATCAATATGTACGATCTAGCTGACTATACAGCTAACTAACAAAATACCTGACAAAGTAATAGATATTGTAGCAAAATTGATTATATTTGGGCATATTATCTAACTATACAATTTCTAACTGAATTTTATTATGAAGATTCTCTTACTATAACTAATAGTAATCATAGAATTCTGGTCTCTAAATAGTCTTTTCCTTTTGCTTTTTCTAGGAAAACTAGAAACAAAACTAATACTAAATAAAGAATTTTTAACTACAAAAGAATAACTACAGAATTATATTAAGAATTTGCTGACTAAACAAATTTTAACCTATTAATCAACAATACTCTACTTCTAATGCAAACAACAGAATTTTTAAAAACTATTTGACATAAAATTCAGACTAGTATAATTCAAGTAGCTCTTTCTAAGATCTCTAACAAAAAGTTTACAACTAAAAACTTTCACCATGCCTTTTCTTCTAAGATAATAGAGCTATATCTAGACCTTAAAACTCTAAGAGAAGCAATTAGAAAGGCTAAAAAATATCCAAACAACCTTAACATTCTATATTCTGATCTTTCTACTATAATTAATAATATTAATTCTTGACATTCCTTTAATATCTTCTCATTTCTATCTGATATTAACCTAATATCAAACTAGATTCTATTTTTTAAAGACTGCTGGAAATCTCTTTATAATGCTCGAAATCTAGAGAATACTTATCAAATAAGAGAATATATTAACTAAGCTGCAAATAGAAGATGTGACCTTTTCCAAACAAGCCTGCTAAAATGATCAATAGTATTCTGAATAGATACAATGAACCTGTATATTTTAATAATATCAAAACACAGAATATAATCACAACTAAATCTTCTGCAATTAAGTCAGCTATCTAACAATACTTTTACAAATAGACTGCTTATCGAAGTCTTAATCAAACAATCTTTAACTCTAACTGGAATGAAGAATATAAACCCTCTCTAGATATTAAACCTAAATGGTATAACCCTATATTATCAGAAATTACTACTGAAGAAGTTACAGAAACTCTAAGTAATTTGTCTAATAACAAAGCTTGTAGAACTTCTGGAATTAGCTATAAAATGATTAGACACTCAGATCTAAATACAATTCAAACTATTACAGTACTATTTAACTGTTGTCTAATAATACAAACAATTTCTAAACAATAAAAAGATAGTTGTATTTTTCCTATTCCAAAAAAACCTACTTTTAATAGTAATCTTAATAATACACGTCTAATTAGTCTTATTGAATATATTAAAAAACTTTATACAAAAATCCTAACTACTTAACTTAGTTTAGTCTTTACTTCTTACAAAATTCTTAACTCATATAACTATATAGCTTTACTAGGAAACAGCACAAATATTCTAATACATATTCTTAACAATATTATTGAGGATTCTTACTGTAACAAAAAAGAGCTATGGCTTCTGTCTTAGGACATGAGCAAAGCCTATAACTCAGTCAACTTTGATCTTCTTAAACTAGCTCTTGAATGTATCCAAATCCTCTCTCAACTATGCAATATTATAACTAATCTACTAACAAACTGCATAAACAGAGTTATTACAAATCTAGGTCTTACAGAACCTTATAATATTAATAATAGTATTGACCAAGAAGAAACAATAACTTCTCTGCTATGACATATTTATTATGATCCTCTAATTAACAAAATCTTAAGCTCCTACTAAGGCTACACTATGTCTGTGACTTATAAAGATTCTATTCTTATACACAAATACAAAAACCTCAAAATATTATCTTTTGTACTAGCTTATATGAATGACATACTCTAGATTACAAACTCTAAATCAAACTTAGAATCAATATACAAATAGCAATATCATTCTATTAGATAACTAATATTCAAATTAACCCTCACAAATCAGTTTTTATTACTAATACCAAAAAACAATCTGAATTAAACTTTATTAACTCATCTATACAACTACAACAATCTAATATACTATTCAAATTTCTCAGCTACTAGTTTACTTTGAATGGCAAACAAACTCAGCAAACCAAACTTATTATTAATGAAATATCTCACCTAACTAACACTCTTAAAACCAAATATATAACTAACAAACAAGTTAGTTACATCATTAATACAGTTATTATATCTATTATTAAATATCATATCTATATTATTATTCTTCCTCAAACAATATACAACAAAATTCTTAGCTTATATCTCTTAGTTGCCAAACACAAATCTAATCTTGCTACAATAATACCAAATAGTACTCTACTCAACTATAATATTTATGATATCAAAAATATTTGAGATATTCAATTCCAATACTATATTTCTAATTTTCTGATTAGACTATGTGATATTGGACTCTTAGGTATCTCTACTCAGATTAGACTACAACAACTCTAAAATAATTTTTGGTCTACTATAAATATCTTCTAACATCCACAACCACAAATTGATAGCCCAAATAAATATTCAACAAATTTTAAAATTATTCTTCTTTTTAATTATTTAAATATCTCTATTTTAACAAATACTAATAACTTTTAACCTATTACTACCTCAGATCTATATACACTTCTTAAAAAAATTCTTCAACATAATAATCTTTATAATTCTTTTAAACATCAATTATGAATAAAGCAAATATTATTTCTTAAACAATTAATATTTGCTGACAATTACATACTTTTAGACTGAACTCATATTTCTTTTAGACTAAACTATTTACCTAAAAGCTATAAACCTAAATAGTTTACAACTTTAGAAATAATAATTCTGAAACATACCTCTACTAGAGCTATCTCTAACCAATTTTGGCTACTAACTAATAACTTCCTAGTCTACACAACTAGCTATTTTAGTATAATAACTAAACCTTGGCTAATAACCTACTTGTTATCATCAATAATAGTTATTATTAGTAAAGCTCAATACTTATTTTCTGATAAGAATACTGTATCTATTATATATTAGATACTACAACTAAACTCTGACTTCTCTAACTTATATTCATACTCAAACCCAACATGTTTCTCTTGTCAAGGTTGCAGTCTTAACTCAGAAAAAGTAACTAGCTTATGCACTTTTAAAGTTTCAGCTATATCTTTAACAAAATTTCTTGATCAGAAAATATGCTAGGAACTTTCCAACAAACTTAAACTCAATGCAAATTATCTAGACCTTTTATACTCAATTACACTTCATGATTCTTCTACTATTCCTCCACTTCCAACTTTACAAATAATCTCTTCTTCAATTTCAATGATTTTTAATTCTAGTGAAATCACTTAACAACTCAAATCTATTTACTAAAAAAATTATAACCAACAACAATTTGTTTTTTATACAGATAGATCTGTTATTGATATTTATACTAACTAATACTCTATAGTTATTAGATGAATTCAAGTCAGTGATGACCAGATCTCACACAAATTTTCTGCACAAATCCAACTTTGGCTATCTTTTTACAAAGCTAAACTAGTCTTAATCCTATCAGCTATTAGTACTTGTCCCTGTAATAACCAAATTCAAATTTATACTGACTCTTTATCTATTATCTTTAAATATAACAAACCTCTTAAAAAACTACTTATCTCATCTAAAATTCTTTCTTTAAAATATTGGCCTATTTGGATAACTCTACTCAACTACATCAAATTATTTAATCTTACTATTAACTTCTATAAAGTATAAGCACATAGTAATAATACATATAATAATAATATAGATTATCTAGCTAAACACTACTAACTCTTTCTTTCCTTGAATTTAACCATACTAATATATACAATTCCTATTATATACTACAGTTTAAAAGCTTTCCAGTAGAGCAACTTGTACGAAAGCTAATTAAAAATATATACAACTCTCATATTATAGTCTTATGGTCCTCCCAAAGATGAATGCAAAATATTTCTACTATCTTTCAACATATCGATTAGAATACAACATGGCTCTTTCTCAACAATAATCAAAAAAGATCATTTAACTTCACTACTTTCCAACTTAGCTATCAAAAATCTTTTCATATTAAAAACTTACTAAATGAACTTCTAACACTTTTTCATTTACACTAACTTTATCTAAATATGATTACAAATAATAATTGTTTATTATATGGTAATTAGGAAGATTCTCAACATTGGATTTTTTGCTCAAACAACTCATCTGCTCATATGTTAATACTCTAGATAATTCAGGAATTTTTTACTCTAACATTACTTGATTTTTTCTCTCAAGTAACTCAAGAACTACATCACAAACTAACTTCTCACTCATCTTTTCAATATCAACAACCTTTTCAAAACTTTCTAACCATTGAAACTATACTTCAAGGATTTATACCCTCCTCCTTTATTGAATTGCTTGCTTCATACACTGATACTTATAAAACTGCTAAAAACTTACTATCTACTTCTTTCTCAAACTTTCTAATAATATTTATAAGCAAATTTGGAAACCTTATTGCTCAAAACTTGCTGAATAGAAAAAGCAAAACAATATTTCTAAATGTCTTCAAAAAACCCTCTATCTATAATACTCCTTACATACAAACTACTTTAAAATAGGTTATATATACTCATCCTATATAGGCAACCTGATCAATTATATAACAACAATAGTTTATGTCCCTACTAGGATTAGCACAACATAAAATAGATATTTGGTTGATTCTGTGGGCCAAATATAGCTACTTATCTAACACAATTATTAATATACAAATCTAAATGAGTTTTTAACTACTCTAGTAGGTTTAGATTGCAGATAAATTAGATAGTTTACTATTTATAGTCTGAGTCTTAATTCT
>CAJVPM010001958.1:0-10823 GCA_910592325.1 Scutellospora calospora | reverse complement strand
TATTGAATATCAAGAAAAAATAGTTACTACTGTCGTCAATTAATTACAGCTATAGTTACTTTAGATATAAAATTAATATGTTGCAGTTACTTATTTTTGCTAAAATATATTGGTTAATATTACAGTCTCAAATAGACTAGTACAGATAAAAAAAATCAAAATATCGATATAATATAAACTTTTATACTGGATATATCTGTCGATTACTCGGGTAACCTGTGAGTTCATCTATCAGATAACCCGAGTAGTATTTTTTTGATCAGGTATAAACACTACTTTGCACAAAGTTTTAAGAGAATTTAAATTTCAAAATTTTTTTAAAATTTGAACGAAGATATCCCAATACCTACTTGACTAAATATGATAAAAATTTTTTTTATTTAAGTTTTAAGAATATTAGAACTAAAGTTATCTCGATAACTACTTGATTAAATTTTTTTATTTTGCTCAAAGTTTTTAAAAAACTTCAAAACGTCTATCAAAATCATAAATGCCGTGCTGAAATTTTTTTTGAAGCTTTGAGTTAAAATATCTCAACACCTACTTGACCAAATTAAACTAAAGGTTCTTAGAATTCAAATAAAAAAAAGAAGTATAGAATTTGATCAGGTAGTAATCAAAGTTTTTAAAAAAATTTAGCGCAGCTTCTATTTGATATTTTATTTAAGGAACCGTGCAGATCCTAAATTATGATTGGCTATCATAATTTACAAAAAAAAAATATGCTCAAAATTTTATTAATGAAACCCCTGCCACTACGTAGAGAAAGGCAAGGTAATTTACTTATTACGTAAAAGTTTAATCATATTATGCGCTAATATTATATACTTACAAATAATAACATACTGAATTGTTGATAATGTAATTTAAATTTTATGTAATAAGTAATATCTTGCTCATCTCTCTTGACACCCATTAAGTAAAAATAATCTTGGCATAATTTTACCATAGACATGATCTATTTTCTTAAAATTAAAAAAGCATTTCCGACTAAAATTATAAAATTATATTAATGCAGGCTAAGTACTGTGTATTTTTGAGTTTTTTTATAAAGTTGACGAATAAAATTTGAGTTTAGAACCAGTTTTAATAATTCAGGTTTATCACATGAATTTTGTAATATTTTAGAATTTATCTAATTAAATTTTAATAAATTCTAAAATATCACAAAATTCATATGATAAACTCGAATTATTAAAACTAACTACTAGCTAAGATATTTTTACTGGTTAAAAATTTTTAATTTTTCTAATACATGAGCAAAATTCTATTTGTTGAAATGTGTTACTAATTATTTTTGGTGGTATTCTGGATCTTTTCATACCATAGAGCTTTTGCTAAAACTTTACTATGCTCCAAATATTTTTTTTTTCAAAAAAACCTCCAAATTTCTAATTTTAGATTTCGGATATTTTACCAAGTTTTGGTTTCACTGGGTTTTGGAATTTCACCAATTTTACCCATTTCAGAAATTTCAAATTTATTTCACTTTTGGAAAAGTTTCGGTTTCGCCTTTTAGATTTTGAAAATAGATTTCGCCCAAAATGCTACTACCTACTACCGCTACAAGACATGTTGACAATGCAAAAAAACTGACACCAATTTTATGATTTTAGGAAGATACAAAACAGAATTGCCATTTCACAAACCAGGACAAAATAAACCTATGAAAAAATGAAGATTTAGTAAAAGAATGGACAATGACAATAACGAGAAAAACAAACTGATATTTATCAATAATACTAATTCCAAGTCCAAACACCTATTCCAGCACTATTTTACAAACTCGAGATGAAATAAACCTATGAAAAAATGAAGAGTTAGTAAAAGAATGGACAACAACAAGAATGAGAAAAAGAAACTGGTATTAATCAATAATACTAATTCCAAATCCAAACACCTATTCTGATGCCATTTTACAAACTCAGGATAAAACATGAACCTATGAAAAAAGAAGTTAGTAAAAGAATAAACAACGACAAGAATGAGAAAAAAAAAACTAATACTTATCAATAGTACTAATTCCAAGTCCAAATACCTATTCTGGCATCATTTTATGAACTCAGAACAAAATAAACCTATGAAAAAATGAAGAGTTAGTAAAAGAATAGACAATGACAAGAACGAGAAAAGAAACTGGTATTTATCAATAATACCAATTCCAAGTCTAAATACCCATTCTGGCATCATTTTACAAACTCAGGATGAAATAAACCTACAAAAAAATGAAGTTAGTAAAAGAATGGACAATGACAATAATGAGAAAAACAAACTAGTATTTATCAATAATACCAATTCCAAGTTCAAATACCCATTCTGATGCCATTTTACGAACTCAGGATAAAACATGAACCTATGAAAAAAGAAGTTAGTAAAAGAATGAACAATGACAATAATGAGAAAAACAAACTAATACTTATCAATAATACCAATTCCAAGTCTAAATACTCATTCTGATACTATTTTACGAACTCGAGATGAAATAAACCTATGAAAAAATGAAGAGTCAGTAAAAGAATGGACAATGACAAAAACAAGAAAAACAAACTGGTATTTATTAATAATACTAATTCCAAGTCCAAATACCTATTCTGGCACTATTTTACGAACCCAGGATGATATAAACCTATAAAAAAATGAAGAGTTAGTAAAAGAATAGACAACGACAATAATGAGAAAAAGAAACTGGTATTTATTAATAATACTAATTCCAAGTCCAAATACCCATTTCAGCACTATTTTACAAACTCGGGACGAAATAAACCTACAAAAAAATAAAGAGTTAGTAAAAGAATGGACAACAACAAGAACGAGAAAAAGAAACTGATACTTATCAATAGTACCAATTCCAAGTTCAAATACCCATTCTGGCACTATTTTATGAACCCAGAACGAAATAAACCTACGAAAAAATGAAGAGTTAGTAAAAGAATAGACAATGACAATAATGAGAAAAAGAAACTGGTATTTATCAATAATACCAATTCCAAGTCCAAATACCAATTCTTGTACTATTGTACGAATCTGGGATAAAATAAACCTACAAAAAAATGAAAGTTAGTAAAAGAATGGACAATGACAAGAATGAGAAAAAAGAAACTGATACTTATCAATAGTACCATTCCAAGTCTAAATACCTATTCTAGCACTATTTTACGAACTCAGGACGAAATAAACCTACAAAAAAATGAAGTTAGTAAAAGAATAGACAATAACAAGAATGAGAAAAAACAAACTGGTATTTAACAATAATACTAATTCCAAGTCCAAATACCTATTCTGATGCTATTTCATAAATTCAGGACGAAATAAACCTACGAAAAAATGAAGAGTTAGTAAAAAAAATAGACAATAACAAGAACGAGAAAAACAAACTGGTATTTATCAATAATACCAATTCCAAGTCCAAATACCCATTCTAGTACCATTTTATGAACTCAGGATGAAATAAACTTGTGAAAAAATAAAGAGTTAGTAAAAGAATAGACAATGACAAGAATGAGAAAAAGAAACTGATACTTATCAATAGTACTAATTCCAAGTTCAAATACCTATTCTGATACTATTTTACTAACTCAAGATGAAATAAACCTATAAAAAAATGAAGTTAGTAAAAGAATAGACAACGACAATAATGAGAAAAAAGAAACTAATACTTATTAATAGTACTAATTCCAAGTCCAAACACCTATTCCAGAACTATTTTACGAACTCGGGACGAAATAAACCTATGAAAAAATGAAGAGTTAGTAAAAGAATAGACAACAACAAGAACGAGAAAAAGAAACTGATACTTATTAATAGTACCAATTCCAAGTTCAAATACCCATTCTGTCACCATTTTACGAACTTGGGATGAAATAAACCTACGAAAAAATAAAGAGTTAGTAAAAGAATGGACAACAACAATAATGAGAAAAACAAACTAGTATTTATTAATAATACTAATTCCAAGTCCAAATACCTATTCTAGCACCATTTTATGAACTCAGGATGAAATAAATCTATGAAAAAATGAAGAGTTAGTAAAAGAATAGACAATGACAATAATGAGAAAAACAAACTAGTATTTATCAATAATACTAATTCTAAGTCCAAATACCTATTCCGATGCTATTTCACGAACTCGGAATGAAATAAACCTACAAAAAAATGAAGAGTTAGTAAAAGAATGAACAATGACAAGAATAAGAAAAACAAACTAGTATTTATCAATAATACCAATTCCAAGTTCAAATACCCATTTCAGCACTATTTTACAAACTCGGGATGAAATAAAGCTATGAAAAAATGAAGAGTTAGTAAAAGAATAAACAATAACAATAACGAGAAAAACTAACTGGTATTTATCAATAATACCAATTCCAAGTCCAAAAACCTATTCTGGTACTATTTTACGAACTCAGGATGAAATAAATCTACAAAAAATAAAGAGTTAGTAAAAGAATAGACAATGATAAGAACGAGAAAAAGAAACTGATACTTATCAATAGTACCAATTTCAAGTCCAAATACCTATTCCAGCACTATTTTACGAACTTGGGATAAAATAAACCTACGAAAAAATGAAGAGTTAGTAAAAGAATGAACAATGACAATAATGAGAAAAAGAAACTGGTATTTATTAATAATATCAATTCCAAGTCCAAATACCCATTCCAGTACCATTTTACGAACTCAGGATGAAATAAACCTACAAAAAAATGAAGTTAGTAAAAGAATAGACAACAACAATAATGAGAAAAACAAACTGGTATTTATCTTTTTATACCAGTCGCAGGTTCAATTTCTAGCTGGAAAAACTACACAACACAACAAAAGAAGAAGTATCAGACTAAGCAACATCAGCATCAAAAGAAACATGACTAATGACAAAAAAGAAGTTTCACCAATGCCAAAAGAAATAGAAAAGCCAGTTTAATGCCAGAAAAAGAAACTTGATGACACCAACGACAAAGTAGAAGCACCAAATTAGATAACACCAATAATGAAAGATGAAGCACTGTAAGACGCATTAAACTAGATGACCTATAACCTAAAGTAAGAAAAAATATGTTATAGGACTGATCAATAATTCATTAATAACAGTTGATTGATTAGAATGATTAAAAAAAAACAAATTAATTAAAATTTTGACTGAAGTTATAAAATAATTAAGTAAAATAACTAAGCAAATGATTAATTATACGTATAATAAATTAATTAATTTTAAATTAATAATTAATTAATTATATGACAAATTAATTAATTTTAAAATAAAAATTTGACCGAAGTTATAAAATAATTAAGTAATTGATTAATTACACAATAAAATAATAAAAAGGTTGAATTTTTGTTTAACACACATTCAATCTAAATATAAAACAAGTTCCAAAAGAAGATCATATAAAAATACTTACTTTAAATGAACTCAGTTATTCAAAATGTGAAATTGCTAGATACGTAAATGTTGTACTCTTAACAGTTAGTAGGACAATCCAAAGAGATAAAGAAACTGGCAAAAGTGAAGAATAAAAAATATCGGAACATCCAAGAATATTGTCAGCTAATTACAAAAAAAAAATTATTAAGCTATTAGACTCTAACGAAAGTTTAACAGCAACTGAAATCTATGCTAACTATATTAACAAAACAAATAAATAAGTTTCGGTTGAAACAATAAGAAATACACTAAGAAGAAATGGGTTTGTGTCTCGAGTCAAAAGAAAAAGACAACTTTTCAAACCAAAACATATCAACTAATGGCTTGGATTTGCTAAAAAATATATGAACTAGACAGTAAATGACTAGAAAAGAATCATTTGGTCTGATGAAAATAAATTTTTACTTTTTAGGTTAAATTTTCGCCAGTATTATTGGACCAAACTACATGAACCTATTAAAATCTCTTACATTAATCCTGTAAAACAATTTGGTTGTAGAAGCATAATGGTAAAGAATTATATTCGAATATTCTAATAACAAAAAAATAAAATTATATATTAATTAAATATTCGATTTACTAAAATCTCAGATATGAGGCTACATAATTCCTTATGGAGTTGGTAAATTATATCGCATTAAAGGTACAATGAATTCGAGAGGTTATTGTAGGGTATTATCAAGATCTTTAAAAAATACACTCTCGATATATAATCTAAACGTTGATGATATTGTATTTCAACATGATAATGATTTAAAACATACCTCCAAATATACTACAAATTGGCTTGCCCATAGGAAATATACTGTACTTAAATAGCCTTCTCAGTCTCCAGACCTTAATCCCATAGAGCAAGTTTGGAGTGAGATAAAATGACGCTTAAGCAAACTTAAGTCTAAAGATAAAGAAGAGTTATGAGAAAATATAAAGCAGGTGTGGAATGAATTTGATATTAATATGTGTAACAAGTTATACAATTCTATGCTCAAAAGAGTAGAAGCTTTATTTAAAACTCAGAGTAGTTATTTCGATATGTGATCAAAATTACTATTAATATGATCAAAATTTAATTTTATTAATAAAATAAATTAATACATAGTATCAGTATTATTTTACCAATACACATTTAAAAGTAATAAAATAATTAATATGTTAAGTGATTGTTATTTGTATAATGTAAAAAATCTGTATACACAGTTAATTTAGTATATAAAATGCTACTTACAATAAAATAAAATTTGAGCTAATCATTTATGTAATATGGCATAATTAATAATTGTTAGCTGATTGTAAAATTTAATTCATCCTAACTCTAACCAATCAGATGTATTAATTTTATAATCATCTGAATTTCACAATCAGCCATGATATTAATTAATTGTAATAAAAAATCCTAGTAATAATTATTGCAGATCAAAATGAAATCCAGATTAAAATGAAATTAATAATTCTATTGGCTAAATTTTGTAGATCACCCTAATTCTAACCAATTAGATTCATTTTAATCCGAATTTCATTTTAATCTATCACATTTATTTTTGCATGCTAGTACAAATTGTAAAACAAAAGTATTCAAACACCTGCAATTATATATAGTATGATAAATTCATTGTCTTTAGGTTGTCGAATACTTTTGTTACAGAAGGTGTGTACTAATATACATACAATTATACTATTTCAGTATTTAAATCTTACACTTATTTTGTTATCGTTGTCTATTCTTTTACTAACTCTTCATTTTTTCGTAGGTTTATTTCGTCTTGAGTTCATAAAATAGTGCTGAAATATATGTTTGGACTTGGAATTAGTACTATTGATAAGTATCAGTTTCTTTTTTTTCGTTCTTGTCATTGTTTATTTTTTTACTAACTTCTTTTTTCGTAAGTTCATGTTTCATCTTGAGTTCGTAAAATGGTATTGGAATAGGTGTTTGGACTTGGAATTGGTACTATTGATAAGTATCAGTTTTTTTTCTCATTCTTGTCATTATCTATTCTTTTACTAACTCTTCATTTTTTTTGTAGGTTTATTTCATCTCGTGTTTATAAAATAGTGCTGAAATGGGTGTTTGAACTTAGAATTGATATTATTAATAAATACCAGTTTGTTTTTCTTATTATTGTCATTGTTTATTCTTTTACTAACTTCTTTTTTCGTAGGTTCGTGTTTTGTTCTGAGTTCGTGAAATAGTATTAGAATAGGTATTTGGACTTAGAATTGGTATTATTGATAAATACCAGTTTGTTTTTCTTGTTATTGTCATTGTTTATTCTTTTACTAACTTCTTTTTCATAGGTTCGTGTTTCGTTCCGAGTTCGTAAAATAGTATCAGAATGGGTATTTGAACTTGGAATTGGTATTATTAATAAATACCAGTTTGTTTTTCTCATTATTGTTGTTGTCCATTCTTTTACTAACTTTATTTTTTTGTAGGTTTATTTCATCACGAGTTCATGAAATGGCACCTAAATGGGTGTTTGGACTTGGAATTAGTATTATTGATAAATACCAGTTTGTTTTTCTTGTTATTATTGTTGTTCATTCTTTTAATAACTTCTTTTTTCATAGGTTCATGTTTCATCCTGAGTTCATGAAATGGTATCAGAATGAGTATTTAGACTTAGAATTAGTATTATTGATAAATACCAGTTTGTTTTTTCTTGTTCTTGTCTTTGTCTATTCTTTTACTAACTCTTCATTTTTTCATAGGTTTATTTCATCCCAGATTCGTAAAATAGCATCGAAATAGGTATTTGAACTTGGAATTTGTATTATTGATAAATACCAGTTTGTTTTTCTTGTTATTGTCATTGATCATTCTTTTACTAACTCTTCTTTTTTTCGTAAGTTCATATTTTGTCCTGAGTTTGTAAAATGGTGCTGGAATGGATATTTGGACTTGGAATTAGTATTATTGATAAATACTAATTTGTTTTTTTCATTCTTATCATTATCTATTCTTTTACTAACTCTTCATTTTTTCGTAGGTTTATTTCATTCTGAGTTCGTAAAATGGCATCGGAATGGGTATTTGGACTTGGAATTGGTATTATTGATAAATACCAGTTTGTTTTTTCTCATTCTTATCATTATCTATTCTTTTACTAACTCTTCATTTTTCGTAGGTTTATTTCATCCCGAGTTCGTAAAATAGCATCGGAATAAGTATTTGGACTTGGAATTAGTATTATTGATAAATACCAGTTTGTTTTTCTCATTATTGTTATTGTCTATTCTTTTACTAACTCTTCATTTTTATGTAGGTTTATTTTGTCCTGGGTTTGTAAAATAGTGTTGGAATAAGTATTTGAACTTGAAATTGATACTATTGATAAGTATCAGTTTCTTTTTTCTCGTTCTTGTCATTGTCCATTCTTTTACTAACTCTTCATTTTTTTGTAGCTTTATTTCATTCCGAGTTTATAAAATAGTGCTGGAATGGGTATTTGGACTTGGAATTAGTATTATTGATAAATACTAGTTTTTTTTTCTCATTCTTGTTGTTGTCCATTCTTTTACTAACTCTTCATTTTTTCATAAGTTTATTTCATCCTGAGTTCATGAAATGGCATCAGAATAGGTATTTGAACTTGGAATTAGTATTATTGATAAATACTAGTTTGTTTTTTCTGTTCTTGTTATTGTCTATTCTTTTACTAACTCTTCATTTTTTCATAGGTTTATTTTATCCCAGATTCGTGAAATAGCATAGAATAGGTATTTGGACTTGGAATTAGTATTATTGATAAATACCAGTTTGTTTTTCTTGTTATTGTCATTGTCCATTTTTTTACTAACTCTTCATTTTTTCGTAGGTTTATTTCATCCCAGGTTCGTAAAATAGTACTGGAATAGGTATTTGGACTTGGAATTGGTACTATTTATAAGTATCAGTTTCTTTTTCTCATTCTTGTCATTGTTAATTCTTTTACTAACTCTTCATTTTTATGTAGGTTTATTTCGTCCTGAGTTCATAAAATAGTGCTAGAATAGGTATTTGGACTTGGAATTGGTATTATTGATAAATACCAGTTTGTTTTTCTCATTCTTGTTGTTCATTCTTTTACTAATTCTTCTTTTTTTCGTAGGTTTATTTCATCCTAGGTTCATGAAATAGTGTTGGAATAGGTGTTTGAACTTGGAATTGGTACTATTGATAAGTATTAGTTTCTTTTTTCTTGTTTTTGTCATTGTTTATTCTTTTACTAACTCTTCTTTTTTCATAGGTTTATTTCATCCTGAGTTCATAAAATAGTGCCAGAATAGGTATTTAGATTAGAATTGGTATTATTGATAAATACTAATTTGTTTTTCTCATTTTTGTTGTTATTCATTCTTTTACTAACTCTTCTTTTTTCATAAGTTCATTTTATCTCGAGTTCATGAAATAGTGCTAGAATAGGTGTTTGAACTTAGAATTAGTATTATTAATAAATACCAATTTGTTTTTCTCATTCTTGTTGTTGTTCATTCTTTTACTAACTCTTTTTTTTTTCATAATTCATTTCATTCTGAGTTCGTAAAATAGCACCGGAATGGGTGTTTGGACTTGGAATTAGTATTATTAATAAATACCAGTTTGTTTTTCTTATTCTTGTTGTTGTTTATTTTTTACTAATTTCTTTTTTCGTAGGTTTATTTCGTCCTGAGTTCGTAAAATAGTACTAGAATAGGTATTTAGACTTGGAATTAGTATTATTGATAAATACTAGTTTGTTTTTCTTATTCTTGTTATTGTTCATTCTTTTACTAACTCTTTTTTTTTCATAGGTTTATTTTATCCTAAGTTTGTAAAATAGTATCAGAATAGATGTTTGGACTTGGAATTAGTACTATTGATAAGTATTAGTTTCTTTTTCTTATTCTTGTTGTTATTTATTCTTTTACTAACTCTTCTTTTTTTGTAAGTTCATTTCATCTTAAGTTCATAAAATAGTACTGGAATGAGTGTTTGGACTTGGAATTAGTATTATTGATAAATACCAGTTTGTTTTTCTTGTTCTTGTCATTGTTTATTCTTTTACTAACTCTTCTTTTTTCATAGGTTCATTTCATCTGAGTTTGTTTACTACTGATATTATACTGTATATTCAATTATTCATCTTTTAATCTATTTTATCTAATTATCTATTAGATCACAAATTGAAACAAAGATATATATATGAGACTTTGTATGAGACAGGTTTGAGTCAGTTCTAAAAAGTCTGTGTGAAGTTGACTCAAGAACAGGATTTCTACAAGCTTTTTAACAACTCTATTCATGAGTAATCTATCCCTTAAATTGTAACACAGACAAATTTGCCTGCGTCTACTTTTAATTTTTGTAATTTTTAAAATAAAACCTTAAATATTAACTTTAAATATATATTTTCTAAGTAAAATATATTTTTTAGTATTTATT
>CAJVPM010001957.1:0-10825 GCA_910592325.1 Scutellospora calospora | reverse complement strand
GATCTGTGTTTGCTGTATTCTGACTACTTGCTCTTCTTCTGTACCTTTTTTTGCTTCTGTATCTGCTATCTCATTTTCAATAATTCTCGTATAAGCTTTAATTTTATGCAAAATCAAACTAATATTTTTGGTTTTAACTATTAGCTTTATCACTTTGAGAATTGCTATGTTAGTTGTTTTTAGCTATTCTCTCATTTTTCCTTTTTTGCTTTTGTTTATTGCTTGAATAGCTGCAGCGCTGTCTGTAAATATGTTTGCTTTACAGTTTTTTGAACAGATAAGCAGTACTTCTAAAATTGCTATGAGCTCTACTCTTGTAGATGATGTCTATTTGTCTGTTCTTCCTCTGACTTTGCAGATAATATTATTATTAGCTCCTCTTTAAATGAAAGCATAACTGAGTTTTTTGCTACTTTTTTGTTCTTCTTTCAAAGATTTATCTTTATAGATATAAGCTTGCATAAGATCTTAGTTATTATTATATAGAGCTTTAAGCAATATTTTTCTTTCTTTTAAACATAACAAAATTTTATCTATCAGATGTTCGCTCTAAGAATAGTTTTTAATCTCTACTTCTTGCATTTTGCTTTCTTAAATATCTCTATTATAGATGCTAGAGTAGCTTTGCAACTTATCTAGAGTGATACTTATTGTACATCTCTCTGGTTTGTATTTAATCCAGTTGATTCTATCTTTGAGAGTATTTAGGTTATATCTTTTGTTTTTTGAGCTTGTTAAGATATTCTCATCATTTTCTATTGCAAATTCCTTTTCTAGTAGCTCTTTAACTATTTTTTATTTTTGTATCTCTGTGGTTTTCTCTGTTTTGTTCATGATTTTTTCTATCCTTCATGTTTCTTTTGTATTTCTGTATGATATTACCTATTCTTTTTTTGATCTCTTTTCAGATACCTTACTCAAAATTGGTCTTATTACAGCTATATTAATGTCTCTGCTGCAAGTAAAGCTTGGCTTTAAGGATCTCAGGTTTTTGTCTTCTAAAAGTATCTCTTTTAGATTTTTAAACCAAAAGCTCTTTCTTCCCTTAGTGCTAAGATCTTTGATTTTTTTGAGCTGATACTATAAGAGCATTGCAGAACTCTTAGAGTTAAGTAGTTGTTCTAAATATAAATACCTAATTTGCATAGCCCTTATATCATTTTCTTACTCAGATCTTTTCCTAGTATATCCTGTAAGCTTCTTGCTCTAGGAGTTTGGTTCTCTTGTAATATTTCTAAGTCATTTGAGATATTAATTTCTAGATCTCTCATAATTATTAAAATATTTGCATTAAGGTTATGCCTAAAGTTCTATTTTTTAATACTTTCTGTATCAAGTTCCCATAATGGTCTTGTACTCAACATATCACTTTGAGCTTAGTTAAGTCTTACAATTGTTGTTTGGGTAATAATTTCTACTTTGTTTAAACGAACTAACTACTCTGAGATACAGTACTCTATATATCATTCCCAAAATAATTTAATTTCTATTATATTTTTATGCCTTATTAGACAATTAGCAGCTGAAAGGGAAGTTAGAACTTCTTTTTAGCTAGTTGATAAACTGATCAAAAAAGTTTATCACAAGTATTTTTTTTGAACAAGATAATCATGAGTCTATACTCTAGTCTGAGGATAAGGACTTCATTTATCAAGTATTTAATCTGTCATGTTGAGATCTATTTGTGATTTATCATACTTGTAAAGCTATAAATATCCCTTTTGATTTTATTTTTAATGCTCTTTTCTTGGTTTGTTGCTCCAATTCAAACTCCAAAGAAGTGTGCTGTTTCTTTCTCTTCTTTTATTGGAATTTTTGCTTTTTTTGAGCCTATTAGAATTTTCTCATTGCTGTGTGCTCTTTTATTATTGATTGCAATTAATTCTGATTTCTTGGGATTAATTTCTATATCATTTAACTCATAGAATTCTTGTACTCTATCAATTATCTTTTGTAGATCCTGCTGTAACTTTGCAATCTATATAGTGTTATTTGCGAAAACTAGATCTGGAATTCTGATCTTTTCTACTTTGTTGCTTTCTAGAAAGTTAGATAGTCTCATCTCATATCCAAGTTTAGAGTTTTGAATATTGCAGAGGAGTGGATCATAGAAGATTTTCTATATCAAAGGAGAGATTACCTCTTCTTAGTCTATTCTATCTTAGGCCTGAAAACCTTCTGTGAAATCTGTTTTGATAATTATTTTAACCTCTCTTTTGTTATATATTTTTATCAAGAATTTCTCAAGTTTGTCTTTTATTTGTATTCTGTTCAAAGCTTTTTGTAGACCTACTATGCTAACAGAATTGAAAGCTTTTTTGATAACCTGTAGTAGAATTCATATTTCTTTTTTATTTTGTTTAGTATCTTCTATTAAGTTTTGTAAGAGGTGGATAAGTATAGAAGTACTTTCTCCTTCTAGAACTGTGAAGTTTAATCCCTTGAGTACTTTCTTTTCTAGTAAAACCTTACTGAATTTTTTTTGAATAAATCTAACTAGACTCTTGCAGAAAGTCTCTAGTAGTATTATTGGTCTTGTACTTGATAATAAGTAATCCCATTCTGCTATTTTTGGAATTTAGAAAATCTGACTAATTTTCTATTTTTTTGAGAAAATGCCTGTCTTTAGAATTAAGTTTAATAGTTCTAAGTATTTCAATCTAGCTTTTGGACCTGAATTTTGAAGCATTATATAGCTTATCCTCAAGGTCTCTGGTGCTATTTCTTTTTTAGCTAGATGAATATTCTCTATTCACTCTTTTTCTTTATTGGATTTAGAACCTTACTATACTATTCTTCTTTGATATTTTCTTTAAGGTTATATTCTTTTTCTTATTTTTCTTTTATATGATCAAAATAGTATTTCTGTACTTTGAACTGATCTTTGTAATAATCATCTGTAGCTTTCTTAACTTTCTCAGAATCTTTGAGAAGTATTTGAGAATTCTTCTTTTCATTATCTTGTACTAATACTCTATCTATTAGTAATCTTTTCTAAGGTTTTTCTAGAATGCTATTTAGTATTCTTCTTTCTTCTTTATCTATCATTCTAAACCTAGCTTCTACTTTCTCTATAATTTCTTTTTGAGCTTCTTGTTGTGTCTTGCTTACAATTTTTCTTTAGATTACTTTTTTCTAGTTTGATACTTCACAAAACTATATTTCTGTTCAGGTTTCTTCTACTTTTGGTATTTGAGTTTCCTGTCTTTTGTTTATATATTCTATTTAAGAGTTTATTATAAGTTGCTCAATATGCTCTATTTGGACTTTTTCTTTTTCCTTTTCTTTTTTTAGGAGTCTGTTTAGGTTTCAGAGATCTAAATAGAGAAGATTTGGTTTAATATTTTTATTGAACTCTTTTTTTGTCTGTTTGATCTTTTTTGAGGAAATATTCTTGTTTGCTGATTTTAGGATAGCTTTTAGAATATTTTCTCATAGATTATTAATTAGACCTTTATCTCACTTCTGCTCTTCTTCTTAAGAGAATATTCATCTTTTTCTTTGTTCTGTATTTAAATCTTGATAGGATTTTTCAAGGTCTATTATGAAGTTATCCCAATTTTCTTTTGTTGTGTCTTTGTATAGAAATATTTTTCTTTCAATACTTTCACATCCTGCAGTGTATCCAATTCCTAATTTTATAATTTGGTCTAGTTTGATTTGTGCCTAAATAAGATTGTAGTCACTTTCTGTAAATAGTTCTATTTCTTTGATATTACTTTTTTGTAGTTCTAGTCTGAAGTCTTTGAATAGCCAGACTTGGTCTATTCTAGTCTGAGTTTTGGAGTTCTTCCAAGTAAACTTCACTCCTTGAGGATTGCAGGACTTATATGTTTCTGTAAATTCTGTTTTGTTTAACCAGAAAGTAAGTAGTAGTTTTTGTATTTTGTTATGAGTTAGTAGTCCTATTCAATCAGTAATAAGATTGAGCATATGATTAAAGTCTCCTTCTAGTATAAAGTATTCATTTTTTCTTTTTTCTACTATATCTCTAGTAATTACTCATTAAACTTCTTTCTGTTTGCACTTGTAATTAGATAGGATATAGATGATCTAAACTAAAAGATTTGCTTTTTTAAATCTTAGAGAAGCTTTAATATAGTAGGAATTCAGTCTTCTAACTTCTGTTATATGTTGGGTCTAAGAGTTTTCTATCTATATTCCTACTCCTAATCCTTTGTGTTTTTCTTTATTCGTACTTAACTAGTATATAAAATAGTTGTTTTTTGTTTATTTTGATAAAGTAGCTTTTTTTTTTTTGAATATTTGTTTCTGTAATCTCTATAATATTCAGGTTGATGCTTGTTCCATATTCAATTAGCTGTTGTGCCTTATATTGGTTCCCTTTAATACTATTAATATTATGAAATCCTATCTTAATTTGCACAAAGTTTAAATTGTTTCAAATTGTTTTTAGAGAAGTCAAATTTTGTTTGTTTATGTCCATATTTCTTATTTTGCTACTTTGTTTTGTAGCAATTTTTTCTATAATAACTGGAGTGCCTTTAGGATCTATTCAGAACTCTCTTGTATTTAAATGCTCTGTTTCTGAGCTCATTTTCTTGTTCTATTCTTTGTATTTGAGCATTTAATTTCAGAATTTCTTCTTAGAGAACTAAAAAATTAACTTCTAAAGTATTGTCAGAGTGGATTTCTGTTCCTTTTTCTGAACTTTTTCTTTCTTTTTAAGGGTTGTTTTTTTCTTTGTTTATATCCTTTAGGTCTATTACTCTGTTTACTATTTCTATTGTCTTCTTAGAAGATGAACCTTATTATTGTTGACTTGTGAAGATGTTTTCATACTTTTTCCAAAAAAGCTTTGTATTGAAATAATAGATATTCCTCTTTATAGTAGAGTCTATTTCTTCTTGGGATTCAATGAAAACATTTGCAGTATGACTTAGATTTCTATTTGAGTTGTATGGTATAAAGACTGCTTTGGCTTCTGTTTGTCATAAAGATCATAGGAGTAAAGTTTTTTGTACTGTACTTGGTACATTTGTTAGAATTACTCTATATTCTTCTCTTTCTTTTAAGGATTTGAGATTAGTATATCCTATAATTATGTGAGCTAGCTTTCTATTCTCTAGTCCTATTGCCTAATTTGCTTTGAGTTTTCTTGCTTGCTCCTCTTCTCAGATATATATTTTGATTTCTGCAGACTGATAGAATCTTAATTTCTTTAAGATTATTTCTTCTGCATAACCAAAATACTTGACAAGTCTTGTAACTTCTTGTTTGCTGTAATCTAAAAGAAGATCCTATATTGTGATCCATGTAAAATCCTTGTTTTTACTTTTGGATTCTGATTCTTCTTTGTTCTTGTGTTCTGTATTTTTAGTTTTCATAGTATTTGAATTAGTCTCTTCGAATATTACTTTATACTACTCTATTTCTTTCTTTTTTAATTTTTTTTCCATAATTTGCTTTCTTTATATACTGTCGAAAATAATTACTATCCAAGTATTGCCTTTTATAAAGCTTTCCTCTATTGTACTTATATGACAGCTTTTGTGAATAGTTCTTCTCACAAATTTAATTCTTTCTTCTTTAGAGTTTCCAGGAAGGGAGAAGGCTGCTATTTTTGCTTTATACTCTCCTTGTCCTTCATATATATTTTTATTTGGAGCCTATTTACTGTCTTCAAGAGAGTTACCTCTTTCTTCATTATGTATAGCTACTGCATATTCAATTTGGTTTTTCTAATATTCTTTTGAGTAGTTGATTTCTAATTACAATGTTTCTAGTAGAACCTCTTCGCATTCTGCTAGGATTTTATCTTTAGTTGTTTCAAGAGAATTTTCAAGAAGTATTTCCATGCTCATTTCTTGTTTATGAGTAGTTTGTAATAGGTCTCCTTCTATTATCTCTTTGTCTAAAGTTACTTCTTGTATTCTTAGTTGAGATAAAATATTTTTTTCTCTAAGAAGGATCTCAACTGCTATTTTTTTTCTATTTTTTATCTTCTTTTTAATTTCTTTAACTTCTTTTGTAATGATCAATTCAGTTCTATACTCCTCTTTAGAGATCTTTATCTCTGCAGAGGAAAGCAATTCTTCTTGTCTTTCTACATATTTAGTTTTAAAGATCTTTGTTTTTTCTAGTTTTTCTTTTTTTCTGATTTTTGGTCTTTTCTTTATATTTTCTGTTGTTGCTTGGAGCTCTTGTTCTAGTCACTCAAGTACAATATCAAGTATTGCTTTACCTTTCTTAATAATGATTTCTTTTTGAATCTTTTGCTAATATCAGCAAAATTTATATAGAGATATATATCAATATATAACTTTATATCGATATATATCATTTAATAATTAATGATATATATTAATAAAATAAATATAAATCAATAAAGATCTATTATCAATTAGTACTAATATTTTGATTTATCTCGATATATTTCTATTAATCAATAAATATCAGTTAATTATTAAACGATATATGAGAACCCCCACAGCAAAAAAAGGCATTGGGCCATTTTAAATTTCAGTCTTTAAATGAGTATATCTTGTGATCTAGTGATTAGAATTAAATGTTTTTTATATCATTTAATTCACCTCATTGAGGTGAATTGAATGATATAAAAAACATTTAATTCTAATCACTAGATCACAAGATATACTCATTTAAAGACTGAAATTTAAAATAGCCCAATGCCTTTTTTTGCTGTGGAGGTTCCCATATATCGATATAAAGTTATGTATCGATATATATCTATATCAATAAATTTCTATATTAATATGTTTATCGAATTTAATCTAATCTATTTTAGCACAATTGTTAAATATCAATATATATTATGCATAATTATTTATATACGTAACATATCTGTTTCTAGGGGCTTTTTTAAATAAATATTTACAAGAACTATTGACAATAAGTTATGCTAACGAAGTACCAAATAAAAGAGTCTACGTATAAAGTAAATAAGAAAAAATATAAGTAAAACAACTATGCTAAGCTGTAAAAGAAGGCACTGTCTTTTGAGATAGTCAGATATTTTCAGGTAGTAAATGATTAGTTTTGTCAATAAGTGATCAGTTGTATAATAAGTTAGGGAAATTCGGAAGCAAATTTTTAGGAAAGTAGCCTTTTTAACTTACTTTCAACCTATAATTAAATATGAAAATACTCATTATTATTTGCTAATTTTGAAGTAAAACCAATATGAATTATGATATATACTTTAATTATAACATAAAATAGTTCACTAGATATTCGTTTAGTTTATTAAATCTTGAAATTATATGAATAGTTCTATCTATACTCTCTAACGGTATGCAACTATAATGTTTCAGCAGTTTTAATTTTGGATATCCCCATAATTCACCGTCTTCCTCATACTAGCGAATTAAGGCGAGTTCAAGTAGTTCTTTATTTATCTCTTTATAAAACTTGAGTATTATTAATATCTTAAAAGACAATATATATTAGTTATATATTACTCTTGAAGTTAGTAAAAATGAAAGTATATTCTAACTTTGAGAGTTTTTTCACTTATAATCATTATTAATAGAGGTTGTAACTGATTTTAATAATTTGGGTTTATCACCTGAATTTTATAATATTTTTTAAAATTTAATTGGATAAAATTCTAAAATATCACAAAATTCACGTAATAAACTTGAATAATTAGTTATTAACCAAAATTTATCATTATTATTATTTTCTCAAAAATTCAGATATGATCTTAATAACATACTAGCAATATAACATTAACTATTTTACTACTATATACTATTTACAAATTCTAATAGAATACAGACTATATATAAAATATAATTTAACTTTAACTAAATTCAAAACCACTGTTACTTCAATATATCTGCAACTCTATTAACTAAATTCTAAGGTAAAAAACTTATAGATAGTATATTAACAATAATAAAACCAAATACTGACTACTTAGTCCTTGTTTATACAATATCTAATATATATCTCACTACTACTTTCTATACTAATAAATAACTCTTTAGTATTTAAGATATTTTAAAACAAACCAAATTACTATCTCAAACTCAGACCTTACTAAAATTATATACTATACAGATAGCTTAGTTCATAACCTTATAACTAATTAATATTCTATAGGTATTAGCTAAATACAAATAACTAATAAATTAATTATATATTCCTTTATAGCATAAATAAACTACTAGCTAACTTTATACAAAGCAGAACTTCTAGTTATTAGCAATTAGTATAGCACTATATAACTACAAAATTAATATATTTACTAACTTCTAATTAGTTATTAGCAAATATCAAAAACTAATTTAAAATCTATTAACCTATTATATATTTTTTTTCTTTAATAACTAGCTTATCTAATATATACTACTAAACCTTATTAAATTATTTAACTTTACTCTTAACTTAAAATAATATCTTTAATAATAAAGCTAACTCTCTAGTACAAAATTATAAACTTCTTTAATATATTATACTTAATCACTTCAATATTAATAATCTATACTATTATATTAAATAGCAAAACTTTCTAGTTAGACAACTAATACACAGATTTGTTAAAAATATATACAATATACATATTATTGCAATATAGTCATCACTAAACAGAAACTAATTCTGAAATCTAGTATCTGATCAAATTAACTAAAATTTAATATAGCTATATTTTAATAATAATAACAAAAGATTATAACTTTATCAACTTTATACTAAGCAAACTTAAAATATTCAGAGTTAAACTCCTCTACAATAAACTTCTAACTCTAACTCATCTTTATACTTTCTATTCTAATATTATTACTAACAAATATTTTATTTGCAATAAAGCAAAATATAAACTATATTAGATATCATGCTTTAATACAACTCTTTTTTCTTGAATTATTTAATAATCAATTATACAACTACTAAACTCAACTAACTTAGAAATTTTAGAATATAAACTCAATACCCTCAATAACCTTATAACAAATCACTACTCATTACAATTATCTATCTAACTCTACATCTCCATTTTCTTACTTTTTATTCTTAAAGAATTAATATCATATTTACTAACTAATACTTTAAACCTTTTGTTAATACCTTACAAATAGTATCACAAATCATAATCAAACTACTTCTTAAACTCAAATTATAAATATATGAACTAATCTAAAAACTATATTGCACTCAATTTGCTCAATAAAAAATAGCAAACAATATTCAAATTCTATACCTTCAAACTTCTAAATCTAGAAAAAATAGAACAACTAACAAATATACTAACCTATACTTACATATAGTTGTATTTATGAACTTGCTAACTAACTATATTATAATAACTAATACTTTCTCTAGGGCTTAGCAATTAGAAAGATAGCTAGATAAGAAGCTTACTAAGTAAAATATAATTACTTAACTAATTCAATTCTATTTAATATAATTTAAGTAAGTTTTAACTACTCTAGTAGATTTAGATCACAGATTACTATAGTTATAGCTAGCTTTAATATAGTTAATATTATAGTTATTTGAGTTTTAATTCTTATATATAATATATAACCAAGTAATTTACTTTTTTTATTTTTAAGATAGCTTACATTGCTAAGCAGATTTTATTAGTTTAATATATGAGGTTCTATATAGAATTCCCTTATAGTTTGTAATTATATGAAAAGTATATAATAAGCTATACATACAATTTTAGTTATTATCTAATTTAAGTAGTTTATTATACAGGTAATAAACTTTCTAATTAGTTCTATACTATGCTACTATACTTGTAACCTGTCTGTGAGTTACCTTTTTAAACACTCTGTTCAACTAACTCATACTATTACAAACTAATATTACTATAATACCTAACTACTTAAGCTAGCTAGTTCATTACAAATCTATTTATTGACTTCAGCTTAGGTCCTCTCAGGATACTTATTGCTTAACATATTGTGAGTATATAGAGCTCTAGTTAACCTTGAAGTATATCTACTAAAGTAGTCTTTGCTTATTTCACAAATTTATCTAGCTTAGACCCTTGTAGATATTCATATAACTCTAGTTCCTACTGTAGCTCTTTATTAGTTTTCTATTTGCTAATCTCTTCAGATATTTTATGAGATAGATTCTCCTAATCTAGTTAGCTATCAAGCTAGATTAGTGTTTCTAATACTTCTTGTGAAATAGACTTACTCACATCTCATTTAATCAATATTTTTAGAATGATAGTTTCTTTTCTGAATTAAGCATTAGCTAATATAATTATCAAAAGCTATACTACTTCACTAACTCAAGATTTCTACTATACAGATCCCCTGCTCATAAATCCTATCAAGATTTATTCATATAATATTATGTCTCTCCAAATGTTTCATTATACTTCTAATATCTAAATGATATTAGTACAACATGATTTATAGGATTACAACTTCAGAAATGAATAGGGTTTACTATAAGTTAGATACAAAGGTTTGAATAATTATTCAAATTTGTTGATAGTAGGATTTGAACTCAGATCTCTTGCATAGCAGTCTAGTAATCTAACTACTACACTAAGATTATCAGACTTCACTAAATAATTTACTATTAACTCTTAACTATATAATTATTAATAAAGGTAAAAACAAGATCTTATCTTGATTCTAAAATCAAATTTTTTTTTAAAAAAATATTTATTATATTTAAATTTTATTTATTTGCAATTAAATATAGTAATATAATAATTATAAAAATTATAATAATATTATTTAGAAGAATATTGATAACTACTTTACTGAAACCTATATTTTTTGCTAAATATAATTAATATATAGCTATTATATATTTACTATATTATTAAAATATTATAAAAATAAAAATATAATAAATATATTTTAAA
>CAJVPM010001956.1:0-10829 GCA_910592325.1 Scutellospora calospora | reverse complement strand
CTATTACATCATCTAAATTAGTGGGAGAAACAGCAAGAATGCTTCGCTAGCATTACTATTTCATCAAGTTACCATAGACATAGATAGACCTCTAAGCAGAAACAAATAAAATAGACAAAGTTGCTGAAAGCAAAATAGAAATTCTGGAAACTATCAAAGCTATTCACAATCATCTGCGAACAAAAGAAGTAGATATAGCAAACATCCTATTACTAATTACAGAACAAACAGCAGTCACACCCACACTTGATCTCTTGCATCAACACTTCAACTTTAAGAATATTCCTGAATTCTTACTTAAACTACCCATACTCCCAGAACCTTCTTAGGAGATCTTTAATAATATCAATGACTACTAAACTACTGTTATTAGAAATCAAACAACATACTACTTCTCTAATTATCAGAATACATAACATACAAGGAATGAACAATAGTATTAAATTCTAACAATGGATAGAATTCTATAATACAAATAGTATAGACATTATTAGTATTACTGAAACAAAACTAGCATAATCAAAATTCACCAAACATATTCTTAATAATTCATATTATCAAGTTTATACATCTAATACAACTATTGAAAAAGCACAAAAGTGTGAAGCCAGCATGAGTACTGCAATTGTAATCAAAAACTTTCTTCAACTATATATTCATAACATTATATCTTATCCTGGTATAGCTATCGCTATTGATTTGTTCTTACTAAATAACAACAAATTTAGGGTTATTTCTATTTACTTCCCATCTAACAATACAGCACTTCTAGATGCAACTCACCAAAAGATACTTGATTGGATAGAGTATGCAAACAGGCATAATTCGCAACTTATAATCCTAGAAAACTTTAATTCGAATCTAGAAAGAAAGGATAGCACTGCCAAATTGCTTTATGAATTACAAAAAATAGGCCTTCAGAGTATACTAAAGACCTTTAAAATCACTATACCAACATGGAATAGATTACAGCTTATAAGTCAAATTGATGATATATTTGTTCTACAAAATATCCTCAATAGCTTTCTACTCCCAAAGATCATCGATGCAAAAGAAATAACAGAAAATGATTACAAAGTAATAACTATTGAATGGTACATTACCTCTCTTAATAAACACAAAATACAAAGAAGAGGTAACAAAAGGCTGATATTCAAATATGAAGAGATAGATTCTGAAAAATGGCAAGACTTTACACAAAGTATCTCAAGAGGAATCTCCAAAGACGATAAATTACTGAATACAATTACTGAAATTACATATCTTAATAAGGCCTAGCAAATACTTAGCAGTATAATTATACAAAATACTAAGAAATATATCCCTTGCATATTCAAAACTCTACAGTCATTTAATGCATATACTCTAATTATATCAAAGATCCATAAAGCTCTTACTATTCTGAACAAAACCCTAATAATGCTCAAAAACATTACCCTACAGCAATATATTATAGAGATAAACAAAAACATCTTACTAATTAATGAGCTAACCAATATAGATATTAATCAAATTAATATTATAAATCTTATAAACAATCTCTTACTAACAATACGAAACTTTGAAATATACAGAAAATCCCTATATACAGCAAAGCGAATAGAGAATAATGCTGCTTTACAGGACAAAATACAAGGGTATATTCAAAACAGATATGATAACTTCAAAGTTAATACAACAAAGATAATAGATAGTATTCTATAGAGACATATAGACCATGTACAGTTCCAAAATATAGTAACACCTGAAGAAGTAGTTACAGATTCCCACTTAATTCAAGAACATATTAAGAACTATTTCAAAAACTAGACACATCTAAACCCTAATAATGACTAAGAATGGACAAATTGGCAAGATGAATATAAGCCAAAAGACAACATACTTTCTTCCTAGTATATTACAATACTTCAGAACATAACTCTAGCAGAACTAAATAACTGTATAGCAATAGCATCTAACAAAAAAGTAACAGAGCCACAACTCATATCTAATGAAATGCTAAAACATTTAGATAAACAGACTTTAAACTATCTTTTAAAGATATTTAATGCTTGCTTAAAACTAGAAGATATACCTAGTGCATAGAAATACAATCTAATATACCCGATATCTAAAAAACCAATCTTCACAGGTCAATTAAATCATACGCATCCAATATCTCTGATTGAGCATACAAGGAAAATCTTTACCAAGATTATCACAAACAGACTTAGCAATATTTTCTTCTCTTATCTAATTTTAAACAATTCCAACTTTGTCACATTACTAAGCAATTCAACAACTACTCCAATAACAGTTCTTTCTCACCTAATAGAAGATACACAAGTACAGAACAAGGAGATCTGGATGTTAGCACAAGATATGAGTAAAGCCTACGACTCTGTCCATATACCTTTATTAGAAAGAGTACTTCACAGAATCAAAGTACCACGATCTCTTATTAACCTTATCACTAATATATTTACTCATCGTTCAAACTCAGTTATTATGAACTTTGGAAATACTAAACTATATCAAGTACATGATAGAATTGACCAGGGTGAAACAATCACTCTACTACTTTGGAGAGTATATTACGATCCCCTTCTCTCAAAAATAATGCAACAGTATATGGGCTATACGATAGAAGGAACGAACAGCTCTCTAACTTCAAAGCAAATAACTCAGATCCAGGTATTGGCCTATATGGATGATACTCTATAGCTAGCTAACAACAAACAAGAACTCTCACAGATTCTGAAGACAGCATCATCATTCTACAAACTCACTAACATTAAGGTTAATCCAACTAAGTCAGTACTTGCTACTAATACTAAGCTGCAGTCTCTTTTAATTACTTTCGAAGGAGCTCAAATAAATTCAATAAGTACAAAAGAGGCCTTCAAATTCTTAGGATGCTGGTTTACACTAGGAAGAAATCAAAATACATCTCATAACTTAATCATACAAGAAGTAGATGATGCATTACAGAAGCTAAGAACAGCTAAGATTACTAAGAAGCAAGCTATCTACATAATCAATACTGTTATCCTCACCAGACTTACATATAGAATTCTAAATACTTTCCTTAATACCTCAACTATAAATAGAATTACTAACAAATATACAAATATCGCTAAGCATAAAGCTGGTTTAGCTTCTTCTATTCTAAGCTCTACATTTTACTACCATAGGATATACAGCTTTAGAACAATGGAAGATATACAGACACAACAGAATATTTCTCTTATTCATAATTTAATCAACTCTAATTACAGTTTAGCTGTATCTTCATAAACAGAATACAATAGCTACAAGTAGTAGCAATAACAAACAAATTTATACTTGCTCACAATTCAATTATTTTTGCAGCACCTGAAAGCAATACAACTACTGCAAAAAGAATACATCAAATCTACAGCCTATACTGTTTGTTCACTAATACAACATCCAACTGGCTACTTATATTACAGAAGACAAGAAATAGTGTAAACACTATAATTAAAACTCTTTCAAATCCTGCAGCTATCAAAAAATATCTAAACGAAATTGGACTTTACTTTGTTGAACAAGTTCTGAATTGTAACAATATGATAACTCTCTCATGAAGATTCCTACTACATACAATTAAGAATATACCAAGAGAAAAAGAGCCCAAATGGTACAAGCAACTTATACTAGCAGTAACAAATAGTAGTCTTACTACTACTAGTAGTAATCTGCAATATCCTAATCTGTACATTATTAACTACATACCAATAGTTAAAAATAATTGGATCCTGCTACTAGCAAACAACACAATATCAATCTACAAAGTGATATCTATTGTCAAAGACAATATAGCTAAATTAAGACATTGGAAGCAACACTCAAACTAAAAGCTCCTGGCACCTTGTAAAGGCTATACAACAAACAACATCAATCTAGAATCTACACAAAACTCCTATTAACTATATATAGAAACTACTCTAGCTATACAACTATGTATTAGCAAAATGATGAAACTATACTCTAATATAGAAGAAATTACCATTTTCATATAGAACAAGAAGGAAGAAAGAGCAAAGGAACAAACAAACAATAGAACAAAAACGAATACAGTTTACTCGAACAAAAAAACAAAAAAAAACCTAGAGCTTATCAATAACATTATTCTTAAAACAAATATTCAGAACAAACTAGTTAGTATATATATACAAACTAGATATAGTAAACATATAACTACAATTCTAAGCACAAAAATAGTAGAAGATACAACTACAAAGATGAAATATCCAGTCGTATATTGGAGTATACTAGATACAGATATCAACTTCTCAGTTAAAACAAGTACATGACTAAGCAAAATCCACATGTTGCTTACAGCTATAGTAACAATCATGCTTTCATTACCAACTGAATACAAGCTAACATTAATATCATCATCCCAACAAATACAAAGACTAGTTAACACACTAGCTGATAGCAACTACAATACAAGAAACAAAGTACTAAAGCAAAAAGAGTGGCCCTTATGGCTTATGATATATATACTTTACCATAAGAAGCAACTTGAAGTTAATGTAGAAATACCAAGCAACCAACATAATAACAAATCTACTATACTACTAGAAATAACCCTCAATTTTAACCAAGCCAGACATAATACCTACTACTTGCAATAGTATAACAACACTATTATATATCAGCCTAGACATTTCATATGATATATCAATAATGCAACTCATCTTGCAGAGTGGTATTCCTAGAATAGAACTCTCCAATAAGATCTACACAGAGAAAAAGTTAATTGGAAAGCAATAACTGAGAACCTAAACTACAACTGCTCGCCAACAAGCAGAAATATATACTCCAAATACTCATCGTTAAAAGCATTCAAAGTTAAGCTACTATTGGGTGAACTACTAGTTGCAACTAATCTAGCTAAAAAAAATCTAAACAAATACTTATCTATATTATGTAAAAGATGTAATGAAGAATTTGAAGACAACAGGCATTGGATCATCTGCTCAAAAAATAATATTACACTAGAATAAATAATAACTGAAAGTTTAGATCTAATACTAGGCAAAGACTCACAACTGCAGCTAACTAAGAAGATCAAAGAGATTATACTACTAAATACACTCTACAATACTAAAAACTCAGAAGCTAGATCTATTCAAACCATTTATAGCTTTATTTCTAAAGCTATATTATAACTACTAACCTCTAGCAATAATACTGCCAAGATAACAAAGTCTCATAAACTTTTTCATAAGATCTAAAAAGCCTTCTATAATAAGATTTGGATCCACAGATGCAAAGAATAGCATGAATCTAATAACCTAACTTCAGATATAAAGAGAATACAAACTGAATATGACCAAAACAGCATTACAAAAGACTCTATATCTACATTATCTAAACAACAACATATTCAATACAAATTGAATACTTAAACAGAAAGGTTTATTACTACTAATGCATCTCCAGATACGCTTACATATATAATAGACTAGATGGGGCTTTAGTCTCCTCTGGTTAAAGAGCTCAGGCCGAGGGTAAACTAGTCCTAGTTTTTAGTTTTAAGTAGATTAAGATATACATCATTGTAATATTACAATGTAATAAATATATTATCTGAATAAAAACTGAAACAAGACCTTTCTCTTCCAAAAAAAAAAAAAAAAAAAAAAAAATAGTAATGAAGCGAAGAAGAAGAAATAAAGATGACAGTGAAGTTAATTATGAAAATATAGAAATCAACAAAAATTATGATAATAAAAATAAATATACTCAATTATCATTTATTCTTTATAGTTATCAATTCTACAAGTAGTACTGTACGATAACAATTCACAAAATTTTCATTTTGATAGTTTAAATTTTAGTAATAGTAAAGGTATAATTTTCTTAAGTTAAATAATTTAAAAACTTTAGTGTATATATATATATTTTTTTTTTTGTTATTAAGGCAGCTTACATTTTTAAAGGAATTTTATTAGAATTGTTAATGGGATTATACATTGATAATCCCTACTGTTTGTAATTACATGAAGAGTGTATAACAAGCCACACGTACAACTTTAGTTATTGTCTAATTTAAGTAGTTCGCCATACAGGCGATTAGACTACTCGATTGGTTCTACATTATGCTACTATACCTGTAACCTGCCTGTGAGTTACCTATTTAAACACTCTGTTCATTAATCTATACAGATCCAACTTAACATTACTACAACATCTAACCATTTAAGCCAACTAAATTATTATGAATCTATTTATTCAGAACAGCTTAGGTCCTCTTAGAATATATTGTACCTAACATATTGTAGATACCGCAGAGCTAGTTAACCTCGAAGTATATCTACTAGAGTAGTCTGTACCTATTTTACAGATTTACCTAGCTTAGACCCTTGTAGATGTTTGTACAACCCTAGTTCTTACTGTAGCTCTCTACCAGTTTTCTGTATCTATCTTCTCAGATATTTTATGAAGCAAATCCTCTTAATCCAGTTAGCTGCCAAGCCAAGTTGATATTACTGATCCTCCCTGTAGAACAGATTTATGCGTACTTAACTCGATCTGCATCTTTCATTGATAGTTTCCTTTCTGAATCAAGTATTAGCTAGTATGACCATTGAAGGCTGTACTACTTACCAACTCTGGATTTCTACCATACAGGTCTCCTGCTCATAGATTCTATCAAGATTTATTCATATAACATTACATCTTGCCAAATGCCTTGTTATACTTCTAATATCTGAATGATATTAGTACAACATGATTTATAGGGTTACAATGCCAGAAACGAACAGGGTTTACCATAAGTTGAGTACAAAGGTCCAGATAATTATTCAAATTTGTCGACAGTAGGATTTGAGCTCCAGACCTCTTGCATAGTGATCTGGCAACCTAACTACTACACTAAGATTGCCAGACCTTTACTTTAGTGTATATTTTAAAAATACTATAATAGCTATCTAGGTTGTTATTTAAGAGCAATATCCTAACTGTATTTAAAAACTATAATAATACTTTCTCATTATATATATACTTATAGTAAAGAAACTAGTATATTTTACTTCATAATATACTGAGTTTAAAATATACTAACTAGTTGCAAATTTCCTTCTAATAAAAGTTATATAAGAGAGTTGAGCCAGGGTATTATCTAAAAAATAATAATAATAGAATATAGTAAGTAAATAGGACTAATAATAATATTAGTAAAGATTATTATTATATATATTATTAAATTATGTAGTAGTGAAAAGTATATATAGAACAAATATTTTCTTCAATAAAAGCTAACTTACAGAGTTTGAAAAAGTAAAACCTTCTGAGTCTTGAAAAGTCTTGTATAGAAATATTTGTCTTTAACTAAATTACTCTTTGGAAATTATTATAAATTACTACCCTAAATTCTTTGAATTGTTTATTATTGAATTCTTGTCCTCATGATATCTTTCTTGATTAGTACCTGTTTGTTTGTAAAGTAAAAGAGTCTGAATTATTATATCACATTGCTTTTATATAGTATCTTTAAATTGATTAAATAATTAATCAATTTTGCAATTGCTAAATCAATCTACTAATAATTTGAAATCTAATTTGAAACCTAATTCATAATCTGATCATAACTAAACTCTGTAACTTCTAACAAATATAACTAAGACAATCTATAGACCTAACTTCTATAACCAAAATACTTACTTAAGTAACTCTAACCTCAAACCAAGTTAATCCTCACCTCTTTCAAGCCTTACTCAATATGAATTATCTTGGTTTATCTGTATAGATTAGTTAGAATTTGAACTTTTATATAACCTAACTTCTGAATGAGTTCTAGCCTAGAACTAATTCTCACTTTTTCATTGGTCAAAATGTAGTTTAAATATTTAATAAAAATAAATTTTTCTTGCAACTTTTTTTTTTATCCACAAAATTCATACTAATTGAAAAATGACATATATCATTTTTTAATTAAAAAATAACATGTATCAATTAATAATAACATATAACAAATCTACTTAAAATATTTAATATAATATTAAGGGTAGAGTGTACGTAGATCATTTTTACTATGATCTGCATTGTATATTCTATTTTTGGTAAAAAAATGAACACATGCATATAATAAAAATTTTTCAAAATTTAATAAAATTTTATAAAATTTTTACAATATATATATTAAAATAGAATATATCTTTTTATAAAATTTTAAAATATATTAATTATAAAAAATTTATACTTTTATATATCATGAAGTTTTCCTAGGTTAACCCAAATTTGCCTAGGTAGTACAAAATAACCTATTCTAATTAGTTAATTTTTGCAATTCTATAAGATAAATTTCATAATAAAAAATTATATACAATCTTTAAATTCTAATATATCGATGAGTTTTTAACCAATTTTAATAATTTTATTACTGATAGAATCACAAGAACCTACTCTACAACTTTATTTAGAAGCTTAAAATAAATTTAATTAATAAATTATTTTGTATTTTAAATTACAAAAAATATTTACCATTGAGTTTATATATAATTTTAAAGTAGTACACTCTACCCTTAATATGTAATATTAATATAAAGACAACGTCTTTATAAAAATTGTGAATATAAATTAATAGGACATTAATCACATTTTTTTTTTAAAAAAAAATGAGTCAATTAAGAAATTTTCTTTATAAAATTCTTTTGCATAAAGAATTAACAGAAGTTTTAGTGAATATTAATATGCTTGAATGAGATCTTTGCTTTATATGTCAAGATAATATTGACTCAACACTCAAAGAGTCTGTAACACTATTAAGTTGCAAGCATATTTTCTACAAACTATGCATCAATTCTTGGACTCATTGTCCACAATATAATTATTAAGAAAATTTAGATAGTTATGATTCAGATAATTCAGAAAAAATAAGCATTCAAATATCTTGACAAGCTAGCTTCATTGATTTTATATTGAACTTTGAAGCTGATAATTCTATCACAACTTCATCCATTTCTGTATTCATATCTACTATTACTATTGATATTACATCTATATCTACTACTACTATCACTACTGCACCAATATCTGTTACTACTACTACTACAGTACTAATATCTGCTACTACTACTGCTACTGTACCAATATCTACTACTACTATATCTTCTGTATCTATATCTACTACTACTACTAATATTACATCTACATCTACTACTACTGATATCATATCTGTATCTACATTTACTACTACTACTGCTATTATATCTCCTGTATCAATATCTGCTACTAACTATTACTTTATTAAAATTAAATAATTATATATAAAGACTCTATTTCAATAAATATTAATAGTTTTTAATAAATTTGTTTTTTTAATTTGTTAAAGCTATTTTCTTGGCCAATTAGATTTTATTAATTTGTAATTACAGAGTTACCATAATAGTAATTTTTTAAGTTTTATAATTATATAATGAGTTTACAACAAGCTATATATACAACTTTAGTTATTATCTAATTTAAGTAGTCTGCTATATAGACAATTAATTATCTGTTAGTTTTACATTATGCTATCATACCTGCAACTCACCTATGAGTTACCTATTAAATATTCTGATTATTAACTTTTCTTTCTATTCAAACTAATGTTAGCACTATATCTAACTACTTAAGCTAGCTAATTTACTTATAGATCTATTTACTATATAACTTAGATCCTCTTAAGATATATATTGCTTAATATATTATAAGCATGCAGAGCTCCAGTTAACCTCAAAAGGATTCCTACTAGTGTGGTCATGTGCTCATTTTACTAATTCATCTGAATTAAACCCTTATCAATATTTGTATAAACTCAGTTCCTGCTGTTGCTCTTTACCAGTTATAGTTCTTTGAGATTTCAGATATTTTATAAGATAGATTCTCCTAATCTAGTTAGCTACCAAGCCAAGTTAGTATTGCTGCTAATATAAGGTATTAGGTTGTATTATATAGTGAACTTACTTACACCTATTGATCTCATATCTTCTATACTCAGGTTTTTTACTAGATTAAACATTAACTAGTTTAACTGTTAAAATTTGTATTACTTCACCAAACTCAGGATTTCTATTATGCAAGTCCTCTGCTCATAAATCTTATCAAGATTTATTTATACAAAGTAACTCAAAAATTGTATTATACTTTTAATGTTTAATTGATATTAGTGTAATATAATTTACAGAGTTGTAATCCTAAGAAATAAATAGAGTTTACTATAAGTTAGATACAAATATCTAGATAATTATTCAAATTTGTTAATAGTGAGATTTGAACTCCAGACCTCTTGTATAGCAGTCTGGCAACCTTAATAATTTTGTTACTATTCAAATTGTCTCATTAAAATATATCGAATAGTATCAAATTTACTAAATTTTAATTACTAAATTATGAGTTATTTAATATTTTCTAAAAGCTATTTAAACTATAATATCTTGTTATCCTATTATTAAAATTTAGTAATTTTAGTACTATTTAATTTGTTTTGATAAGATAATTTAAATAATATTAAAATTACTAAATTTTATTTATTATATCATAAGATATAGTAAAATTTTATAAAATAAAGCCTCTATATATAATTATTTTATATTTTTAGACCCTTATTTGTAAATTCCTCTAAAATTAATATAATCATTAAGTTTTTTAGTTACAAGATCTTGTATAATAGCTTATTATTAAACAATACAAACTAATAATAAACTATAAAAAGGAACTTAATCTGTACATCACTTGTACCAAATTTAACCAAAAAAATTTTTCACAAAAACCAAATTTCTTCAACTTTTTATTAATTAAACTGAGCAAGTGTCCTTAAACAAACTTGCTCAGCA
>CAJVPM010001955.1:0-10830 GCA_910592325.1 Scutellospora calospora | reverse complement strand
ACCTCGAAGCAAATCTACTAGAGCAGCCCGTGCCTATTTCATAGGCTTGCCTAGCTTAGATCTTTATAGATATTCATATAACCCTAGTTCCTACTATGGCTCTCTACCAGTTTTCTGTATTCTATAGTCTCAAATATTTCACGAGGCAGATCCTCCCAATCCAGTTAGCTGCCAAGCCAAGTTGGTGTTATTGATTCTCTCTGTAGAACAGATTTATGCGTACCTGACTCGATCTGCATCTTTGACAATAGTTTCTTTTCTGAATCAAGCATTAGCTGGTATGACTATCGAAAGCAATACTACTTCACCAACTCAGGATTTCTACCATGCAGGTCTCCTGCCTGTAGATTATTTGTATGTGCATATCATCCTGTAATTAATATATTATAATAACTACTTAATTAAAATTCATAAAAAAATTTTAATTCAAAATTTTATAGTTACAAAGAATTAAAATAAAAAAATTTTAACAAATTTTATTAAGTAGTTATCAAGATATCTTTTCAAAAATTTAAAAAAAATCTAAACACCTATCAAAATAGAAGCTATACTAATTTTTTTTATTTTTAAACCAAAATAGCTTAGTAACTACTTAATAAAATATGATAAAAATTTTTTTATTTAAATTCTATAGTTACAAAAAATTAAAATAAAAAAACTTTATCAAATTTTATTATGTAGTTATTGAGATATCTTTGTTCTAAGTTTAAAAAAAATTAGTATAACAAACTTACTTATATCTATTTTACTAATATTTTTATATACAGAACTTACTTATATCTATTTAGATATCTTTTTATATGCAGATTTCCTTTTTCAGATCAAACATTAACTAGTATGATTGTTAAAATCTATACAACTTTACTTAACTTAGGATTTTTATCATATAGATTTTCTGTTTATAGATCCTATTAACATTTATTCATATGATATTATGTCTCTCTAAATACTTTATTATACTTTTAATATCTGAATGACATTAGTATAATATGATTTATAAGATTATAATTTCAGAAACAAATAGAGTTTACCATAAGTTGAATATAGAAAATTTAGGTAATTATTCAATTCTGTTGATAGTAGGATTTGAACCTCAGATCTTTTGTATAGCAGTCTAGTAACCTAACTACTACACTAAGATTATCAGATCTACTTCTATTTGAATTTAAGTTTTTTAAAACTTTAATTACTATTTAGTAATCTTAGTATAATAATTAGGTTATCAGACTACCATATAAGAGGTCTGAGGTTTAATTTCTATTATTGACAAATTTGAATAATTACTCAGACCTTTGTATTCAACTTATAGTAAATTCTGTTTATTTCTGAAGTTGTAACCCTATAAATCATATTGCACTAATATCAATTAGGTATTAGAAGTATAACAGAAAGTTAAGTATAATATAATATTATACAAATAAATCTTAATAGAATCTATAAACAAGAGATCTGTATAGTAGAAATCCTGAATTAGATGATATAATACAGATTTTAGCAGTTATGTTAGCTTAACACTTGATCTGGAGAAAGTCTAGAAATGAAGGATATAGACTGAATAAATATAAGTAAGTTTATAATGTATTAGAAAAGTTAAGTATGATATAATATTATATGAATACTATTACTAATTTGGCTTAGTAGCTAACTACATTTGGAAGAATCTATCTTATAAAATATTAGATAATCTAAACTAGGAGTTTGCAAATTACCTATTTTTGTAGTCCGACCTGGCCCACACTTAGTTTTAAAATTTTTTTGTCAGCCTGGCCCAGCTCGCACTTAGTTTTAAAATTTTTTTGCTAGCTCGACCCAGTTTGTATATATATAAATTTTTCTTCAGGCTAGCTTAACTCAGTCTAGTGTACAAAATTTATTATAAATTTTTGAAAATTTTTAGGCCTGCATTGGCTTGCAGTTGTAAAATTTTGCTTCAGACCTAGCTTAGCTCGCAAAAATTTGCAAGCTGAGCTGCAGGACCTAATGCAGGCCTCTAATCTAAACTAATCTAGTGAAGAGCTATAGAAAGAACTAGATTTTTATGAATATCGATAAGGATATATACTAGCTTAATTAGGATATAGCATAGCATAGTTGAAGTTATCTGCAAGCTCTCATCAGAATAAAATACATTAGAGTATCTTGTGATAAAGCTCAGTCTTATAAAAACAATTTGAGATACAAGTTGGTCTGAGTAGTCCTCAAAATGAAGCAGTACAAGATTAGTATAGATATAAAATATTAGAGTATAGAGTTTCATAATAATACTAAGAGGTTTAAATAGAGTATCTACAGGCAGATACTAGATATAACAATCAGTAAGTAACCTATATAGCAGAACTTGTAAATAGATAATGACTAAAGTTGTATACATAGCCAATTGTATTCTCACTAACAAATATAACTTGAAAATAATACTTAATAAAAATTTATGAACAGCTTGTTGAAAAAATAAAAAAAATAAAAAAAACTTTAATTAAAGATATCTCAACAACTACACAATAAAATTCAATAAAAATTTTTTTTTTTAATTATCTGTATCTGTAGAATTCTAATAAAAAATTTTTATTGAATTTTATTAGTTAGTTACTGAGATATCTTAGTTCAAAGATAAGAAAAAATTTAGTACAACTTCTATTTTAATAAATATTTTGAGTTTTTTAAAACTTTAAATAAAGTTATCTCAACAACTATCTAATAAAATTAGATAAAATTTTTTATTTATTTATTTATTTATTTTTAATATTTAAAGTAGCTTATATTGCTAAAAAGATTTTATTAGTTTTGTATACAGAATTTTTTTTTTATTATTAAGATAGTTTATATTGCTGAGTGAATTTTATTAGTTTGATATACAGAGTTATATATAGGTTTCCTCTATAGTTTGTAATTATATAAAGAGTGTATAATATGTTATATATACAACTTTAGTTATTGTCTAATTTAAGTAGTCTGCTATGTAAGTATTAGACTATCTGTTAGTACTATATTATATTACTATACCTATAACCTACCTGTGAGTTACCTATTTAAATACTCTGTTCAACTAACCTATACTGTTATAAACTAACATCATTATAATATCTAACTGCTTACATTAGCTAGTTTATTGCAGATCTATTTATTAACTTTAGCTTAGATCCTCTTGAGTTACATTATACTCAACATATTGTAAATATTTGCAGAGCTAGTTAATCTCAAAGTATACTTACTAAAGTAGCCTGTATCTATTTTACAAACTCATCTAGCTTAAACCCTTGTAGATATTTATACAACTTCAGTTCCTACTATAGCTTTCTATTAGTATCATTTACAATCTTGCTGAGGCCTATTATGAGTTAGATTTTTCTAATTCAGTTAGCTGCTAAGCTAAGTTAGTATTATTATAATATATAGTAATTCTTACTATAATATGAACTTATATATATCTAACCTGATTAAAGTCTTTGAGCATAGTATTCTTCTGAATTAAACATTAGCTAGTATGTCTATTAAAAGCTATACTATTTTAACAACTCAGAGTTTCTACTATGCAGGTTCTCTGCTCATAAATTCTATTAAAATTTATTCATATAATATTATATCTTTTTAAATATTATATTATATTTTTAATATTTGAATAATATTAATGCAATACAATTTATAGGGTTATAACTCTAGAAATGAACAGGTTTACTATAAGTTAAATACAAAGATCTGAGTAATTATTCAAATTTGTTGATAGTGAGATTTAAACTTTAAACCTCTTGTATGATATTCTAGTAATTTAACTACTATACTAAGATTATCAAATAGTTTTGTATACAGAATTATATATTAATAATTCCTACTATTTGTAATTATATGAAGAGTATACAACAAGCTATATATACAACTTTAGTCATTATCTATTTAAGTAATCTGCTATATAGGTAATTAGACTACCTAATTAGTTCTATATTATACTACTATACCTATAACTTATCTGTAAATTACTTATTTAAATATTCTGTTTATTAATCTATACAAATTTAATTCTAATATTACTGCAATACCTAATTGCTTAAGCTAACTAGCTTGTTATAAATCTATTTACTTAAATTAGCTTAGGTTTTCTTAAGTTATATTATATCTAATATATTTTAAGTATTGCAGAACTAGTTAACCTTGAAGCAAATCTACTAGAGTAGTCTGTATCTATTTTCAGAATTACTTAAATTAGATTCTTGTAGTGTTTATATAATTCTAGTCACAATTTTTTATATCTTCATAAATGCCTTATACTCTCTAAATAGTCAAATTTTCTCAAATCTATATCTGAAAAATAAAATAGATATAAATCTATACAGATTTGTAAAAATATAAAAAAAGTATAGATTTTTATAAAATTTTTAGAAAAATCTGTAAAATTTTATAAATTTATAGATTTGTACAGAATTGCATTTAATTTCTATATCTATTAGTAGCAGACCTGAAAATTTGCATAAATTTTTATTAAATTTATTATTTAATTTTTTGCAAATCTGCATAGAATAGCACTAAAATTAATTTTTTGATGTAGTTAACTGCTTAGCTAAGTTGGTGTTGCTGATTAGTAGATTAGACTTACATATATCTTTGCATTTAAGTTTTCTTTTTCGGATTTTAGATTTTACTAGTATAACTATCAAAGATCATATTATCTTATTACTCAAAATTTCTACTATACAGATCTTTTGTCTGTAGATCCTATTAAAATTTATTTGTATAATATTACTTTATACTCTAATATTTAATCAATTTAATACAACTTAATTTACAGAATTACAATTCTAGAAACAAATAGAGTTTACTAAAAATTAAATACAAAAGTCTAAATAATTATTCAAATTTGTTGACAGTAGGATTTGAACTCTAGATCTCTTGTATAGTAGTTTAATAATCTAATCACTATACTAAAATTACTAAATCTTATTTTTTATTTATTTTTTTTACTATTAAGGTAAGTACTCAGCTCAACTTTTATTTATTAAGAATTATATTATTCATTACAACTAATATATATATTATAATTTCAAACTAATTCACAACTCTTTCTGATAATCATCTAAACTAATTTTTCAAAAAGCCAAACTACAAAAAATTGATATAGTTAATATATTAACCTTTAAAAAAACTTTTCTAAAGTACTATATTCATATATTTGAATATTAAAATAGAGTTGAAAAAGAGATCATAGCTTTGTGAAATAGTTTAAAATACTCTAGAACTATTAAAGAAGTAGTCATGAAAGCTAAAGTTTTTTTGTTTCAAGTAAACAACAAAGTTGAATATATTAGTTCTATACAATTGTAAAACTTATAAGGAATATCTGCAAAAGTTCAAAGACTTACAAAAGCTACAAAGTTAGTTCACCTCTCACCTTTACTTTTTTTTGAGGATTTTGTAAAAAGTAGATATTTCAGTTTACCTTCTTCTAAAGATCGATATATAAAACTTTCAAAACAGTTAGCATTATTTACTTCTTAAACAGGTTTGTTAATGACTCTAGTCAAAAACAAAATAGTAATACAAACATGACTATACATATATCTTAAAGATACTAAAACTCCAAATACTACTTTTGAACTAACTAGTAATCTATACTGACCTTTTATGATTAAATTAAAGTTTTTTTTCCTATATAGTTTTTTGATAAATATTTTAATTAAATAAGAAAATAGTAGAGTTATTCTTATTTAGTATAGTCTATAATTTTTAAAGCCAATTACAGGCTTAAATATAATTATCTGATACTTGTAAAATACAAATTTCATATTTTTTTTCTTTTTTATTCCTTTTCCTATCTATTTCTTAATATATATCTTTTATCATTTATCTCTATACCTCTTTTTTTATGTACTTAATAAATTTTTTTTTGTTTTTTGCTTCCCTATGAGAAAATATTATCAGATTGGCAATATCCTATTATAGGGCAGCAGTTAAACAAGATAGTCTATTTCCAATATAGATAGTATAGCAGATTGTATTTAGGCTCTATATAGAAACTAAATAATACTAAACTTAGAAAATTAGTTAAAATTCTTTAAAATTTGTATAGTTTTAAGAAATCTAATAAAGTATTAGTATGACTGCTAAAGGTAAAAAAAAAAAAAAAATTTTAAACTAATTCTATATATTCTTATTTAAGTTTAGGATATATAGTACTAAATATATATACTATCTATTCTCGTACTAAACCTACTAAAATAGTCTATAGCCTATACTATATATTATCTAAATTCTTATAAGTACTTTATCTCTTGTAAAACTATTGTTCTATATTCACTGTATCTTCTATACTCTTTATAAATAATTTCCAAATTAGTAAATTAGTATAAATATTCATAATCTCATAGCTACTTCTAATTTAGTAGAATTTAAGTTATCACTTTAATAGTATTTTTCTAATACAGATTCATTTAAACATAGTATCAGATATAAGTTGTATATATACTAATTTCTATTTATAGATATTTCTGTATATTAGTAGAGTTCAAAATATATTTCATAATATAAGTTGCTTCTAGCTATAAATTTCATAATACAGATATACTACTATCACATAATTGTTGTTTCAAAAGACTAATATATTTTTGTTTTTCGTATTATTACTACTAGCTTAGTATATCATACTGCTTTGAGTTTTTACAAACATATCTTGAATTTTAGTCTGCTCTCTATATTATAGTACTTACTTAATTAGAAAACTTATAGTTATTCTTGTTAATATTCATATGAACTTAGTTTCTGCTATAGTTCTCTACCAGATTAGTCCTCTGAGATTTCAGATGTTTTACAAAGTAGATCCTCCTAATCTAGTTAGCTATCAAGCCAAGTTAGTATTACTATTTGTGAGAATTATTTAAAGTCTAGCACTTTATAAAATTATCTGATATATAACTCAGATCAGTCTGAACAAAACAAAATAAGATAGCAAAAACAAAAACACAAAATATATAAAAAATAGCTATTTAAACTGGTCTTGGTTAACTAAGTAAAAGTGTCAAAAAGGCAATTTTACCATATATAAACTACTTTCTAACTCCACTTTAGCTCTAACTCTAATATTAATTTAAAAATTAAAAAAAAAACAGAAAAATTAAGTAATTTCATAAAATGCTAGGCTTTAAATGTTCTTTATTTTAGTCAGCACTAGGCTGCAGATTCACAATAGTCTTACTTGTACCTACTTAATCTATATCCTTCATACTTGGATTTTTTATTAGATTAAACATCAACTAGCTTGACTATTGAAATTTATACTATTTTACCAAACTCAAGATTTCTACTATACTAGTTCTTTGCTTATAGATCCTATTAAGATTTATTCATGTAATATAACTTGAATATTGTATCACACTTCTAATGTCTAATTAATATTAGTGCAATATAATTTACAGAGTTGTAATACCTAGAAATGAGCAGAGTTATTTGTAAGTTAGATAAAAAGTCTGAGTAATTATTCAAATTCATTAACAGTAGGATTTGAACCTCAGACCTCTTGCATAGTAGTCTAGTAATCTAACTACTATACTAAGATTACTAAACATATTTTTTATTTATTTTAATTTTCTGTAAGAGTATAATTTAAATAAAAAAATTTATCAAATTTTATTAAGTATTTGTTGAGTTATCTTTATTCAAATTAAGAAAAACTTTGATACAATTTCTGAGTTTTTTAAAAACTTTGAACAAAGATATCTTAACAACAACCTAATTATATTTAATGAAATTTTTTTTATTTAAATTCTATATTTCAATAGAATTTAAGTAAAATTTTTTTATCTATTTTAATTAAATAGTTTTTAGAATATATTTATTCAAAGTTTAAAAAAGTTATATATACTAGTATATATAAATTACATAATCTATACATATCTGTAAACCTACCTCAGAAGCAAAAGTTACTTTGTTAATAGATCTATAGTTACTTTGTTAATAGGTCTAAATTACTCTCTAAATTAAGATAATGTTTTTGATATACTGTATTTTTTGTAAACTATTTTTAAACTTTGAGTAAAGATATCTTAATAATTACTTACTCAAATTCAATTATTTTTTTTTGTTCTAATTCTATAAATATATAGAATTCAAATAAAAAAATTTTCATCAATTTTGATCAAGAGGTTGTTAAGATATATTCATTCAAAGTTGGTAAACAAATTCATAATACTTAATAAAATTATATCAAATTTCTTCTAAAACTTTGAGCGAATATATCTTAGCAACTACCTGACCAAATTCACCAAATTCAATAAATTTTTTTTGTTTTAATTATACAAATATATAGAATTTGAATAAAAAAAATTTTATCAATATTGGTCAGATAGTTGTTGAGACATCTTTGCTCAAAGTCAGTAAACAAATTCAAAATATCAATTTATATCAAATTTTTTCCAAAACCAAAATCTATGAAATTTTTTATTCAAATTCTATATATTTATAGAATTAAAATAAAAAATTTATCGAATTTAGTTAGGTAGTTGCTAAGATATCTTTGCTCAAAGTTTTAAAAAAAATTTAATATGTATTTTATTTTATTAACATTTTAAATTTGTTTACTAACTTTGAGTGAAGATATCTCAACAACTATCTGATCAAAATTGATAAAAATTTTTTATTTGAATTCTCTATATTCATAGAATTAGAACAAAAAAATTATTAATTTTAGTTAAGTAATTATTGAGATATCTTCACTCAAAGTTTAAAAATATTTTACAAAAAATATATCAAGAATACTACTTCAATTTAGAAAATAATTTAAACCTATCAACAAAGTAACTGTAGATCTATTAACAATATAACTTTTGCACTCTAGAATCATCAATAAAATTTTCTTAGTCATGTAATGATTAACTAATAATGAGCTATGATTTAGTATAATATAATATAGTTAAAAAAATTTAAAACAAATATTCATTTTGAAAAAATTACTTGTTTCTTGAAAATTTGCATAAAAAATCACCTTTTATATACTAATTAAAAGTTTTCCTTGAGCAATTTTACTCTATAATCTGCTAAACTCTAACTCTAATTAAAAACCCTAAACCTAAAGTAAAAGAACTTTCACTTTTTTTCAGTTATTACATAATTGTAAAATAATTGTTGATGATATTAAAGAAGTCATATCTATAGACTTTCTATTATTAAAAACTAGTTTCAACCTTTAGTTAAGTTTTTTTATATATTGATATTATAAGTATGTGCTATATCTTTAATTTATTATGTAATTTATTATTTCTTCTGTTATCTAAACTATAATAAACTATATATAATTAACAAGTAATTTGATTTATAGAAGGATTATTACTGTATATATCTAATAAGTTAATAAAATAAGGGTGATATTGATTTTTTTATTAATTAAAATTTTTTTTTTTTTTATTATTAAGGTAGCTTATATTGCTAAATGAATTTTATTAGTTTAATATTTGAGGTTTTACATAGAATTCCCTTATAGTTTGTAATTATATAAAGAGTATACAACAAGCTATACATATAACTTTAGTCATTGTTTAATTAAGTAGTCCCTATATAGATGTTAGACTACCTATTAGTACTACATTATACTACTATACCTGTAATCTACTTGTAAGTTACTTATTTAAATACTCTGTTTAACTAACCTATACTGTTACAAACTAATGTCACTATAATATCTAACTGCTTATACTAGCTAGTTCATTGTAGATCTATTATTGACTTTAGTTTAGATTCTCTCAAGTTACATTATACTCGATTCTCTCAAGTTACATTATACTCAACATATTATAAATATCTGCAGAGCTAATTAACCTCGAAGTATACCTACTAAAGTGGCCTATACCTATTTTATAAACTCACCTAGCTTAGACCTTTGTAGATATTTGTATAACTCTAATTCCTACTATGGCTCTCTATTAGTATTGTTTTGAGATCTTGCTAAGATCTATCACGAGTTAGATCTTCTTAATTTAGTTAGCTGCTAAGCCAAGTTGGTATTACTGTAACATATAGTGATTTCTACTACAATATAGATTTATATATACCTAACCTAATCAAAGTTTTTGAGTATACTATCCTTCTGAATCAAGTATTAGCTGATGTGACTGTTAAAAGCATACTACTTTACCAACTTAGGATTTTTATCATGCAGGTTCCCTGCTTGTAGATTCTATCAAGATTTATTCATATAATATTACATCTCTTCAAATACTTTGTTATACTTCTAATATCCAAATGATATTAGTACAATGTGATTTATAGAGTTACAACTTCAAAAATAAACAGGGTTTACTATAAGTTAGATACAATGGTTCAGGTAATTATTTAAATTCGTTGACAGTAGGATTTGAATCTCAGACTTCTTGTATAGTAGTCTGGTAATCTAACCACTACACTAAAATCACTAGATCTATTAATTAAATTTAACTAAATACATATAGTATTTAATAATAACTACAGAATTCAATATTAAAAATTATTATTATAATTTAGATTTATATATTTATAATTTAAATATATCTTTTTGCTTATTTCAGATTTAATTTTCTATTAGCTAATTAGATCTTATAAAATTGCTACATATAGGCAAAAGTATAATAGAAGTTCATTTTAATTAGCTGAAATTAGAAGAAATATAATTGGTGATAATCTTTTTTTTATATAGAAAATTATAATTTTTAAAGTACTTTTATTAGTAAAAATTATTACATCATATAAAATTTTTTTTTTGTAATACATAATAAAACAACAAATTTTTTTTTTTTTTTTTTTTCACTTAGGTGATCTTGCCCTTCATTTTATTAGGAGAATCATCAAAAGATAATACAGGCAATATAAAATACTACATCT